>PVJS01063525.1:0-10441 GCA_004027185.1 Glis glis | reverse complement strand
AAGAGAGAGAGAGAGAGAGAGAGAGAGAGAGAGAGAAACAGGGAGAGAGAGAGAGAGAGAGAAACAGGGAGAGAGAGAGAAAGAGCTGAGGCTGGCCTCGAACCCGGATCCTCCGGTCTCCGCCTCCCAAAGTACTGGGATTACAAGCATGCGCCACCACGCCCGGCCCTTGACCAATTATTTAAATTCCCAGTGCCTCACTTTACTTGTATGTAAAATGGGCAAATCATAGAAATAAGTTCAAGGAATTTTTGTCAGGATTAAAATTAAAATATAATAATTACATATATTACTAAAACAGTGTTAAAAAACAGTAATTACATAGGATTGTTAAATGTCAATATTGTCACGATTTTTATTAAATTCATCTGATATTTTTCAACATCTTTGATTTGGTTTCTGAAGTGATAATAATCTCAGAAGGAGTAATATTGTTTTGTTGCTTATTCACATATAGCATCTTTACCACCCCAATTCAGAAGCTTCAAATGCTATAGTTTTCCAGGCTCTTGTGCTACTTTTTAGGTGCTTATGGCTTTCCCTGAATTCTTTCTTTATCCTTTGTTTGGGAAAAGCTGTTTCATGTGTTTCCTCTTTCCTCTCATCTTCTTGTCTTCATTTTGGCTTAATGTGATTTTTCCATTTCACCTTTGCACTCATGATCCACTTTCCCCTGCACTTGGCACCCTGCCTTCCACCCTGTCTTCAGTTCTTCCCACTATTTTCACTCTTCTTTCTTTCATGTGGAAGAAAAAGCACATTTATTTAACCTCTTTGGAAACTGTTTTGGTGGGAACAGGCTGGCTTTCTGGCAGTGCTACAAATAGAGTAATTCCTTGAGGGATGCCTGATGGAACCAGATAGTGACCCGATAAATGATACTTGAACACAGGCAGAGATGTGGTTACAAGAAAAACACAGGCTCGCTCACCTGGTTCAGGGCACTGGATCTCAATGGATTTAGCAGCAAGGCTGTCCTTGATTATATGTTCCAAACCAGGAGGCCAGAGTTAAGCCTAAAAGTGGCAACAGAACCTCTCCAAAAGTGAGACAGAAGGTGAGGAAAGTTGTACATGCTGGTTAGGACAGGACGAGAGCAAGGAGCCCTTACCTTCATTCATTACACCGTTTGGATTTTAAATAGGAAGAACAGGGCTACCCTATTCAATTTGCATTTTGTGAGAGAGTTTAAGCTTAATCATTTTAATACTCAAATCTGCATTTGACTTTTCAAAAGCACAGTGAAATACAAAGAGACTCCCCCAGCGGCTCTTACTCTAAGAAGCCCAACAGTTTTGGAATCAAAATACTACTTCTGATTCACCAGCATCATCTTGTATCAATCAAATTATAAGGACAGGCAAAGCCATTCAGAGGAAAGAGCATCACTTGGGGCTAAGCCTTATGAATTCAAATAAAATGAGAGTGCAATTCACAGTATTTAAGGAACTGGTGGTCCTTGCTGCTTCTGTTCTTTGAGCCAAGATTTATTTTGTTCTGATGATGGACATAATGATTACCTCAAGTCTCACTGTGGAAATCAGATGAGATAATACAGGGGATGGCTGAAAACAACAGAGAGAGCTATTATCTCACTGTCCTGTCAGAAGGCCAGGAACTGAGTTGCCAGTTCCTCTGCTCAGGGTCTTGCAAGGCAGAAAGCAAGGTGTCAGTGAGTTGCATTCTCCACTCTTGACTTGGGCAAATTTGGTTCCTTATTGGCTTTATCTGGGGATTGCTCTCGGCTCCTAGAAGTCACTCTCAAGTCCTTATTAGGTGGCCCTTTTTATAGTCAAAGCTTGAAACAGAGAATCCTCTCACACCAAATCCCTTTCATATTTTAAATCTCCATGCCATCGGGAAGTGTGCACCTGATTGGATGAGGGTCACCAGAATTCTCTCCATTTGGCGAGCTTAAAGTCAATTGATTAGATACGTCATCACTGGACTGAAATCCCATCACATATGCAGTTCTGCCTGCACTCAGAGGGAAGGGATTAGACAAGGCGAGTACATCGTGGGGGCAGGAATCTTGGTGGCCATCTTAGAATCTTCCCTCCAATAATTTTCATGAAACAATTGTTTCTAATGAGGCATAAAGTAGACCCCTAGCAAGGAGGAGGGGACGTTCCTGGTCATAAGAATTTCAGGTAGTAAGGTGAGGTATTCCATAGACTTAAAACATGTGTATAACAGACTGCTAGGTCAGGAAACCTTGAAAAGTTAAAGGGATTAGAACTTTTTAACTTAGGGAAAGATTCCAGAGGAAACTTAACAACGACACATAAAGTGGTGTTTTGGCTTCAACTGCCTTGTGAGCAGAAGAGAAGACATTTAGGCCAGAGAACATAGTTATGAGCTTATCTGGGAGAAGGAAAAAGCTACGCACAAAGATTGTTAAAACTAAAAGAAATTGCTAAGGGGGCTATTCAGTCTGCGTCTGGAAATCGTCTAAGCTAGGGCAAGTTCTCCTGTCCTTGAGGTGGTTTGGGCGGAGTCCTGCCTGGAGCTGAGGGGTCAGGAGAGTTGAAGTCCTTCCTCTGCCTTGTGACCCGGTGCCCCAGGAGGCAGCCTGCCTACTGGAATCAGGGCTCGCCACAGGATCCATCCGCACATTGACCAGCGTCTGTGAGAAAGAATAAGGTTAAACCAGTATCCCTTGATTAAGTGCAGTTAATATCAACACTGAAAAGCCCGTGTGCTGCCAGCACAGCTTTTGGCAGCAGCAACAGAAAGAAGAAATAACTGTAAGAGGACAACAACAACATGACTTTTGGTTGCCTCCTCCCCTCCACCCACCCAGTCCCATCTGGTGACTAGAGATCTGAATCGCCCCTGCTCTCACGTGATACTGTGGTGTTGAGCCTTCCCAAGCGTGCTCAGAGCTCACTGCTCAGGAGATTTAACTTTCCAAGGCCCAAATGCTCCACCAACTTGAAATCTATTTGTGGAATTTATTGTTGTTTTCACCAGTGAAGTGTGAAAATTAAACTCAACAAATAGAGTCCTAATTCCCTTGCCCATCAAGAAATATTTCTAATATTTCTTGAAGTGTCCAAGAGTTAGTGAGACCTGAGAGAGGTATCATTATCTTAGCATATATATATATATATATATATGTATATAAATATATAGAGAATATATCTTAGTGTATATATATATATATATATATATATATATATATAAAGGAAAATAATTTATTATTTATTTATTTATTTTGTGGTACTAGGGATTGAACCCAGGGGCATTCTACCTCTGAGGTATACCCCCAGCCCTATTTTATTCTTTATTTTGAAGCAGGGTCTCACTGGGTTGCGGAGGGCCTCACCAGTTGCTAAAGCTGGCCGCAAACCTGCAATCCTCCTGTCTCAGCCTCCCAAGTACTGGGATTACAAGCGTGTGCCACCACGCCCAGCTTCTTTTCCTTTTTTGTATATGGAGGGTTTGTGTGTGTGTGTGTGTGGTACTGGGGATTGAATTGAACCCAGGGGCATTCTACCACTGAGTTACACCTCCCAGACCTTTTATGTTTTCTTTGGAAACAGGGTCTTGCTAGGTTGCTTAGAGTATCACTAAGATCTTGAACCTGGAATTCTCCTGTCTCAGACTCCAAAGTACTGGGGTTACAGGCATGCACCACCATGCCCAGTTTATATCTGGAATTTTTTACTTAAGAGTTTTCTGATTACTGTTTCTCCAACTGATATGGTTTTCTCACCAGAAGCCTTAAACACGTGTCCTCTTGATGACAAAGAGAAATTATGATGGCTTCCTTTGACATCACTTTAGATCAAATCAAACCAAGCAAAAACTCCATAAATTAACAGAAAAAGAAGGTATGGCAGGTGAGGAACAAAACAACTCTTGCTTCTAATGTGGAACATGATTTTCTCCTACCATTGAACATTCAAATATCTTCTTTAAACTTCAATAAGCATTTGTGACTTGTTGATCTACTTAAGGGGGCTAAGAGATGATTTTATCAAATACTGTCTCTGCCTTTATGTAGCTCATTAAGGATGAAGTAAAATGGAATCTCAATATAAACATACTAGGCACTGAGAACTTCTGGACACTGGAGCAAAGGCCTTGGATAAATGGTCCAACAGAAGTGTTCTGGATATGCTTCAGATTTATTTATTTATTTATTTATTTATTTATTTTGCAGAACCGGGGATTGAACGCAGGGGCGTTCTACCTCCGTGCTACACCCCCGGCCCTATTTTTTATACTTTATTTTAAAACTGGGTCTCACGAAGTTGCAGAGGGCCTCACTAGGTAGAGAGAGAGAGAGAGAGAGAGAGCGAGATGAGGCTGGCCGCTAACCTGGATCCTCCGGTCTCCGCCTCCCAAAGTACTGGGATTACAAGCGTGAGCCACCACACCCGGCTTGCTTCAGATTAATGGTTGGATATTTTGGGAATATATTCTTTGGACAGTAGGTCTAAGGGAAAATTAATAAATGTTAGTAAACCCTCTTAGAGTATATAAAATCAGTTTACTTACATCGGCTCAAGTATGGGAGGAAGGTAAGGCGAGGAATATTTATGGAGAGTGGATGGCACACAGGCCCACTGAGAGGTAAGTCCAGGACTATCTTATGAATTTCTCACATCGATTCTGTGAGGAGAGAGATGTTACCTTTATATTTTTATTTACTTATTTTTCTTTTGGGTGGTAATGGGTATGGAACCCAGGGGCATTCTACTTCTGAGCTACACCTCTAGCCCTTTTTGTTTTTTCATTTATTTATTTATTTATTCATTTTTGGTACTGGGGATTATACTTGGGGTATTCTACCTGCACGTTACACCCCAGCCCTATTTTATTTTTTATTTGGAAACAGGGTCTTGCTAAGTTGCTGACAGGCTTACTAAGTTGCTGAGGCAGGCCTTGAACCTGAGATTCTCCTGTCTCAGCCTCCCAAATGCTAGGATTATAGGTGTGCACCACCACACCTGGCTACCTTGATTTTATAGATTATCTCAAGGATCCTCAAAGTCATCAAATGCCTCATCACTCTGCATAAGAATTTGCCCCCTCCCCCAATTTAGGAATATTGAACAGCTTTTCCTCTTTCTCTCTGAAGTATTTTGGTTAGGAATTTGGAAAAAAAAAGAAACGTGGTGGGGCAGTCCTCACCTAGCCGTTTTGGGCTGTGGAAGCCAGGTGTCAGAGGTACTCAGGCCTTTGAAAGCTGTGTGGGGCAAGACTGCCAAGATGGTTTCCTCATGTGACCGGCAGCTGATGCTGGCCCTTGGTTGGGAGCTCTCAGTGAACTGTGACCCAGATGCCCGCACATAGCCTTTCCATCATGGTGGTCTCAGGATACCGAGACTTCTTAGATGACAGCCAGCCTCCCCCAGAGCAGAGGGAGTGTGCCACAAAGCTGTGTGGAAACTACGTGCCCCTCATGACTAGCCTCAAGAATCATGCAGGTTCACTTCTGTCATGCTCTACTGGCTGAAGGGATCAGAAGTCTGCCCAGACTCCAGGGGAGGGGGCACAAACCCTATCTTTCAGTGAGATGAATTTCAAAATATCTGGGGGCCATAGTTTAAGTTACCATACCTGCTCAAAATAAAACTGCAAGTAAAAGCCCACCAAAATTTACAAATAGAACACAAAATTTCCAGTAACCACTCAGGGTGTGTCATAAAGGATTTTTATAAATTTGCCAATGATAGAAACAACACCAATGAGGTTAAGAGTATACAGGTTTGTGGTTCCTATACACCGGACTCATGGGTGGCAGGATCCCTTTTGGCAAAAAGTAAAATTCAGCTTGCTGAGCTGCTGAGCTGCTTTCAAATACGTGTCTTTTTTTACAATGCCATAGAAATTTACTTCTCTCTCTCTTTTTTTTTTTTTTCGGCGGTACCGAGGATTGTACCCAGGGGCATTCTACCTCTGAGCTCCACCCTAGCCCTATTTTTTATTCTTTATTTTGAAATAGCATCTCACTAAATTGTGGAGGGCCTCACTAAGTAGCTGAGGCTGGCTGCGAACCCGGATCCTCTGGTTTCCGCCTCCCAGTTACTGGGATTACAAGCGTGTGCCACCATGCCCGGCTAGAATTTTATTTCTGACAATATGGTGGCCGTATGGAAAAAACAATTCGTCACCAGAGTGTCACGGGGGTTCCTTTCTGGGGAGATGTGTCCCGCTGTCAAACTGCTGGCAGCCACGAGATAGGAAATACCGCCATTCCCTGGCCGACAATGGCCCCCGAGTGGAAAGCAGAACCTCAACGTGTGGGAAAGGGGCCCTGGCTTTGCTCCGCAGTGACCAGGTAACTTTGCATGCAGCCAAGGGAAGAAAGTGTCACAGGAAGTGACCAAGTATTTCCTTGGTGGTTGGGATCTCCCAGGGTGAGGGTTGTGTGGAAATAATGGGGGCGTCTGAAGATGCCTAACTAACGTGGACCTCAAAGGTTAAGGCTTCCCTGCAAGGGGCCTGGTGGGAGGAGGAGGTGGTATCCAAGTTCAAGAAACTTCCAGAAAAATAGGGGGGTTGAAACTTGGGTGGAAACACACACCATCAGTTATACCCAGATGGTAGATGCAAGACACTTTGGTATTATCTATCTACATAGATATATATATATACATATATACATACATATATATATATATATATACACATATATACATATATATACACGTATATACATATATATGTAGATATATATATCTATGTAGATAGATAGATAGATAGATATAGATAGATAGATAGATGATAGATAGATAGATGATAGTACCAAAATTCCTTCTGCTAGTCCCTTAGGTCTAATGTTACAATATTAGGGAGATAATCAGTAAAAATGGGTATATCAGTTATAAATGAGTGCTCATAAGTTAAAACAACAAAATGGATCCAATACCTTTTAGTTCACATGACTTATAAATCTTTCACAAATACAGGCTAGCCAATTAGGAATTGTATTGTTTGATTCAGTGTAATGTTGGAATAGTGTCCATTTTTAGGATCAGTGTGAAACTTTGTGTGAGTCCAAATTTAAAGGTGTAAGAATTGGCGCCAGGCGTGGTGGCGCACGCTTGTAATCCCAGTACTTTGGGAGGTGGAGACCAGAGGATCCGGATTCGCGGCCAGCCTCAGCTCTCTCACTGTCTGTCTGTCTGTCTGTCTCTCTCTCTCTCTCCTCTTAGTGAGGCCCTCCGCAACTTCGTGAGACCCAGTTTCAAAATAAAGTATAAAAAATAGGGCCGGGGGCGTAGCGCGGAGGTAGAACGCCCCTGCGTTCAATCCCTGGTACCGCAAAAAAAAAAAAAAAAAAAAAAAAAAAGGCGTAAGAATTGAAGAATTGTTTTGTTTGCTTTAGTGTAATGTTGGAGGTGTGGTGTCCATTGTTAGGATCGTTGTGAAACTTTGAGGACGAATTTAAAGGTGAAGGACTGATTAATAAAATGGGAAGAAAAAAAATCAAACAGCAAAATATTCAAATTGATTTATGAATATTAATGTCTGCATTCAGTAAATTGTACACCACATTTCAAGGATGGAAAACAAAGCAGAGAGATGACGCTGCCAAAGAAAGTACGATGGGTGAAGAAAGGTTTAGTGCTTTGATTACAGACAAACAAACAAACAAAAAGGGTTGGAATTAGGGCAGTTAAAGATTTTTGGATAAAAAAGGTCCAAAGCAAGGACAGTTGGTAACCATGGTAGCAAGGGCAGTGATTTTACTTTTTTATTTTTTGTGGTACTGGGGATTGAACCCAGAGGCATTCTACCTTACAGCTATACCCCCAGCCCGATTTTATTTCTTATTTGAAAAGAGGGTCTCGCTAGGTTGATTCAAGTCTCACTGCTTGCTGAGGCTGTCCTTGAGCCTGCAATCCTCCTGTCTCAGCTTCCCAAGTACAGAGATTAGAGGTGTGCACCACCATGCCCGGCCCTAGGGCAGTGATTTTAAAGTAAGGCACCCAGATTTCTTCCCTATGGCCATGGGCTCAGCCACCAACGTGTTCTGCTCACCTCTTAATGTCAGCAAGAGACAGTATACTTGTTTTATCAAATTCATTTTCATATATGTAAGGAACAGTTTAAGATTACTTTCTTTTGGATATTAATTAAGCATTTTTTACTGAAAGGAAGTATTTTGTCTAAGTTAAAAGATCTCTAGAAGGATTGTCTTAAATGTAAAAAAACCCCAATAAATAAAAGGAGGTATTTATTGGTATGAGGAGGGTTTAAGGGAGTTGCAAATGATTTACAAGAGATAAGAATTATTAAAGTTTTTTAAAGTCATATTTAATGCATTTATCTTATGTTTAAAGCAATTATGTTTTCTTAAGACATTAATCTGCTCTTGGTAAAAGTACAAAAATTAGCCTAGAGAGCAAAAGTTTGGCATTTTTTTATTAAGATAATTTCCTATGTTCTTCATACTTAAAACAATAAGGCTTCTGCTCTTAGTGATATTTATGAAGAACTTGTTTAAGAGGAAAGGTTTTATCAAGTGTTTACTGTCTCTGATTACCTAGCAAGCTGCATCTTAGCAAAATCAGGGTTTAAGTGTCTGTATTTTAAAGAAGGCTAAATGAACAACTATAACTTTGGGTTGCTATATTTGACAGCCTATATATCTGTGGCCAGATGTGTATACATCTGAGGGCTAAATATGCTGGGTATCTGAGCTTCATCTAAATGTTTCATAAAAGCTTATAAAATTAAAGGTGTATGGGTTTTACATACATGCAAGCTAACCAATAGGTGATCTCTTCATGCAATGTGCATTGTATTTTTACTTTAATCATATAAAATGGCTAATGAAGTTACTAAAACTTTTGCCATATATGTTTAGTACCATTCAATAGTCCCTCTCATTTAAGACCTGGTTCGCGTCTGTTTGCTTTGACTAAAGAAATGTCTTATTATATTATTTTTTAGAAAAAATACAATTGCTCATCAGATAATGAGCCTATTTGAGATTATTAATACTGTTCCCTAAACTTTTAAAAGGTCTAGAGCTATTCTTTGATTTTTGTCAATGCTGTTAACTTACACAGACCTGTAATAACTATCATACTGAGCCATGGATTCTGAATTTCAGTCCAAAAGTAAATGCTAAGTTAACATATTTTAACTTTTGTGTAACTGCGATGTTAATTATTACTGGCTTCTTTGTAATTTAAGTATATTTGTGTTTCCCAATTATCCTTTGAAATGTAAAGTTTAAGAGAACACTTTACCAAGCTGGTGTCCTCTAAACAAAGATTGTTAATAGTGATAGCCTTTTTAAGGTTTATATTTGTGTTTTCCTAAATTGTATTATGACCATCTTAAAGCAAAGGTAATTAGAGGTGCCTGAACCCTTGGCATTCCAAACCATGCCACTGTGATTAAAGATTGGGTATTATTGGTATATATATATATATATACACACACACACACACATATATGTATATATGCATATATACATATATATACATATACATATATATACATATATACATGTATATATACATATTTACATATATGTATATATCCAGTTAAATGGAAATTTGTTTATGTCAACAAATATTATCAGAACTATTATACAAACTGGCTTCATTTTGTCCCTAATAGTTTTGTTTTCTATTTTTAACAGAATAACATAAATGATGTTTTGATAGCCACTATTTGGAAAACAGACTATAATATTGACCCCTATTCATTAAAAAGGATTGCTGAAACTGACCTTCTGGATGCTCAAAAACTGAGACTTGAAGAAAAATCAGGAAATAAAAGAGCTAAAAAGAGAACAGCCAGTATTTTGACCCTAGCCCTCCAAGGTCAAACAGGACCCATGGGAAGACTTCATTAAGGCCCCTGCAACTCTGGTGAGTCATATGAACTCCCAAAACAGGGTGATCATGAAGGCCCCAGAGACTAGGAGCCACCAGCACATACTGTGCAAAAAGGAGGGTCATTGAAGAGGGGAATATACTATGCTTTAAGAGAAGCCAAATGGTCAGTAAGACCATGACCCATCTTGGCAGACGATACAACTGGTAGACGAAAAGCCTCACAGATTCCCTAGGAGTAACCCTGAGGAGCCTTGACTGACCTTAACAACAGAAATATTATAATTTATGTTTGTACAACATTGGGTTAACTACTTGGTCTTGAATATCCAGCAGGAAGCTGGGCGTGGTGGCGCACACTTGTAATCCCAGTACTTGGGAGGCTGAGACTGGAGGATCCGGGTTCGCGGCCAGCCTCAGCTACTTAGTGAGGCCCTCTGCAACTTAGCAAGACCCTGTTTCAAAATAAAGAATATAAACTAGGGCTGGGGGTATAGCTTAGAGATAAAATGCCCCTGGGTTCAATCACAAGTACTGAAAAAAAAAAAAATCTAGCAGGAAAGTAAAACCAAAAACAAGTGTGCTGTTTTTGAGTATAAGAAGAGAGTCATAGCCGGGCGTGGTGGCGCACG
>PVJS01063524.1:0-10467 GCA_004027185.1 Glis glis | reverse complement strand
TGTGTGTGTGTGTGTGTGTGTGTGTGTGTGTAGTTTGTTTGTTCATTTGTACTGGGGGTTGAACCCAGGAGCATTCTACTTCTGAGATACATCTGTAACCCATTTTAATATTTTATTTTGAGACAGGGTCTCACTAAGTTGATGAAGGTCTCAATAAGTTGCTGTAATCCTGTTCCATCACACCTGGCTGAGAAATGTTTTTATCTGTGACCAGAAAAGTCATGACACTTATTTTAAAGTTCACCCTAAAGAGAAAAGAATTCCCCAGAGCAGTCTTGAATGGGCAGTGGCAGAAAGATGGAGTCGTTAAGGAGGAATCCTCATAGAAAACAAGTACCACCACCAAGATTAAAAAATAAATGAGCAATAATGAGGTTCAAGCCCCTTGAGTTCTCTTCCTCTTCTCATTTTCCTCTTCCACCAGATATAACCACCCATTCAAATTTGGCATTTATTATTTTCCTGCATTTTTTTGTTTATGTGCTAACATACGTGCTTTGCAAATTTTGAAGTTTATATCAATGATGTCATGCCCTGTATATTCTTAAGCTATCAGCTTTTCGGGGAAATCATAACTGGCTAAAATTAAAGACTAACCATACCAAACGCCAGTGCTGGTGGGAAAGTAGAAAGTAAAATGGCAAAGATATTCAGAAAAACAGCTTGGCAGTTTTTACAGAGTTAAACATACGCTTCCTTGAATATATAGAGCCATTCTATTACTAGGTATTTACTGAAGAGAAAAAACATGTCCATTCAAAGATTTGTCAATGAATATTCATAGCAGTTTTATTTATTTTTTATAGTTAAGATCTGGAAACAAGTCAAATTCCAAGCCACTTGTTAATCAGTACAAAAATTATGATAAACACTATTGAGCAATAAAAAGAAAGTAACTTCTCATAAACAACAATACAAGTGAATTTTAAAATAATCACGTGAGCCGGGCGTGGTGGCGCACGCTTGTAATCCCAGTACTTTGGGAGGCGGAGACCGGAGGATCCGGGTTCGTGGCCAGCCTCAGCTCTCTCCCTGTCTCCCTGTCTCTCTGTCTCTCTGTCTGTCTGTCTCTCTCTCTCTCCTTAGTGAGGCCCTCCGCAACTTCGTGAGACCCGGTTTCAAAATAAAGTATTAAAAAAAATAGGGCCGGGGGTGTAGTGTGAAGGTAGAACACCCCTGCGTTCAATCCCCAGTACCGCAAAAAAAAAAAAAATCACGTGAATGTAAGAATCCATACAAAATACATATTACATACTTTCATTTTTATATAAAATTCTAGGAAATAAAAAGCACTTTATGGTGACCCCAGGCAGATCAGTGGTTTCCTGGGGTAAAGTGGTTGCTAATAAATTGGAAAATTTGAAGTAAGGGGTATAGGAAAACCTTTGGAGTTGATGAGTATGTTCATCATCTTGAGTGTGACGGTAGTTTCGTGTAATTTATATATTTTACACATAGATCCGTATATCTATGTATAGATACATATTTTAGTTCTCTTAAATTGTTCATTCATTATATAGTTAGAAGTCATATAATTAGTTACCTAATTTATACTATATATTTCTGTTTAATTGAACCACATCTCATTATATATTGTAGTTGTAGTATGACAGAGCTTGGCAAAATGGCTCCTGGACCCATATTCCCTTTCATGCCTAGTAATAAAAATTTTAACTTGGTGTATGGCTGCTGAGAATAAACAGTCCATTTCCTAGCCTCTCTTCCATTTAAAGAGTGGCCATTTGACTACTGTCAAAACTTCTGGACAATGGGGATGCATGTTAAGTGCAGTGTATAACTTTCCCTTTGTGACTTTGAGAAGATGTTCTCATAATTTCTAAACTTTCTAACATAGTTTTCAACTACTGCTGCTTGAAAGGTTGAGTAGTGGCAGAGAGTTTCGGGCCATGTGGTAGAACAACAGATGGGAGGAGCCTGTGCTCCTGATGCATATTCCCTGTTTTCCCCACCACTGTGATTTTGGATTTCTGTTTTCTGCAGAACCTACATCCTAACTATTATGAAATTTGATACTTGTACTAGGACATGTCCCATAGTAAACACAAAAATTATGGTAATTAGAAGATTTCAGGTAATAGATGTTAGAAAAATTAAGATTCCTTTGCTTTACACTAACAACTTGTTAAACTTTAGCCTGTAGTATCTCAGAAGGCAGACAACATCTTAGGATGTAGCAAGAGAAGGAAACAGGGAACATTAAAAATGTTGGTGTTCATTGACTATTTCTTGTCACTTTCATTTATAAGAGCTGTATAAAAGAGAGATAAATTCAATTTAGAGATATTCAGTCTGCAAGTAGAAATGTAGAAATATAGAACTTTTTTTTTTTAAAAGTGCTTTTTGCCTATGTCCTGCAGCAGAAATGGACAGGGAATATGGCTACTGGGAGGCTGGCATGGTTATAAAAGCCAAATACTTCTTGTCCCCCAGACATAGCTAATACTAGTGATAGAATCGAAGCTAAAATGTATATGGATTGCAAATTGATTTTCAACTTATCTAATATTTGAGAAAACTACTTGTTATGGCAACAAAATGCTGTTCACATAAAATATGAAAATTAGAAATAATCCTTTTTTCCTTTTCTTTTTTATTGGTGCATTGTAATAATACATCTTGTTGAAGTTCAGGGTTATGGAGGCACACATGCACACAGCACTCATTGAGCCCTGCCCCAGTTCCTGCCCTATTTCCTTCTCCTCCCCTCCTTCCTGTGCTCAGCACAGTGATTGGCTTTGATAAATCTGTGTATGTACATCATGTCCATTGAGGTGTTTCCCTCTTCTCCCTCCCATCTCCCTCATTAGATCCCCTTCTTCACTCAACTAAGGTTTCTCCTCCTTTGTTTGGAGTCCCTCCTAAGTCCCAATTTCTCCCTAGCTTCTGTATATGAGGGATAACATCCAAGCTTTCATTTTTTGTGACTGACTAATCTCAGCATAATGTTTTCCAGTTCCATCTAGGATATCTTTATTATTTCTATACAATCAAATAAAAGGGAAAACTAAAAGTAAAATTTAGAAAATAAACAGCGATATTGTAGAGTAATCCAGGTGGTTGTTTTCCATTACCTTATTTAACATTTTATTCCCCCTGAAAATTTTGCTTTATTGATGTGCTGTGTTTGGCACCCAGCGGTATAAATTATAACATTTCACAATACCTAAACTCTGATGAAATTATTAAAGTGTCATAACAAGTCAAGCAGAAAAATCATAGAGTATCATAGACTATTAATGACTTAATAGTTCTAGTTCATGTGGGAATGCTAATCCCACTGAGGTGCAGAAGTTATGGTTATTATGATTAAGAACATATAAGAAGAGAAATGGGAAATATGAAGTTCATATTAAAAGTGTGATATAAAATGCAATTATTATAAATTGACAGTGAATCATGTAGTAAAATCTAACCTGACTTTCCTGGGAAACTATTGCCTATGCTCTCTTTGGTATTTAACTTAGGATGTGGATTTTCTGTTGCTGAATCAACTGTTGTTTCATCAACAAATGCTATTGTGTTATTTCTAACAAACAGTAGAGATTGCTCTTACACTTTGCCATAGTTTTAAAATAGTTAGCATTGAATTTATGTTTTGATCAGTGGCTTTTAGATCTGAGTTTTTTTTCAAGTTTGCATTTGTAGCCAAGAGAAAAGAGATCTTGATCTCTTTACCTCATGGAAGAAAAGGAGAGGACTTACCAAGAGATTTTCTACACTTTTAACATGCTACTAAATTTAACAACACGGGAAATATATCTTGTTTCTGAATGAGTTAAAAGCTGAAGCCATTCCAACTTGTTTGGAGTCATGTTTTCAAAATATTAATTTATTTCAGCTGTTCAGACCTCATCTCAAATCACATCCTTCATAATAATGGTAACACTTTTATATCTAGGACACAGTTTGTCATTTAAAAGAAATGCATGAAATGCTATATTTAAGATACCTTATTTTAAATTACAACAAATCTCTAAAGCAAATATCCCTTGCCCTCCAGCTCCATTTGTTAATTCTCCATTAAAATGCATCCTTTTCTCACTTACTGTTCTAATGAGCATACCCACCCACTTACCATGAAATCATTATTAAATATTGATCAGAACCCTAGCTTCATCCAAAGATATAGTATGTAGTTAATCATAGCTTCAAAGAGAAGCTTTTGTATTTTAAACACATTTCGGAATTTTCTAGGACAAATCGTGTAAGGATTAGGCCTCAGGTTTTAAACTATGCCATTAGCAAAATGAGGCATATTTAAGTATGATTTGTATCAATATATGAAAATGGGACTATCCACAGAATATATGAGAACACAGAAAAGAAAAATTCCCTGCTTTAAATCAAAATAAAACCCAAAAGCATTTGAAGTAAAAATTACTACATACACTTGCTATCCCCCCTTTTAAATCTCTATTTCCCTTTCTGACAACTTTCTATACTTACCAATTACTAAATAAGTCACTCCTTGGTAGTCTGTTCATAAAATATCATCTTCATTAAAGAATAAAAAAATTGCAATATTTACTTGCCTGGACTTTCTTGGGGATTAGAAGATGCCACCCCAAAATATGCCACATTGATTTAGGGATTATTTTGAATTCATCTGAAGGCACATAAGAAAGAGCAGATGCAGAATAAAAGCTCTCTGCTTTTCCCCTAACTGGCTAAAAACAGGACATAAATTTCATTTCTTTCCCTTTCTCTCTTATACCAGGAAGGGTCTCACAGATCCAGACTCTTAGTCACCAGAGATGGCCTTAGACTCAGCTCACAAAGGGTGTCCTGGTCAACATTCTCACTGCTATAATCAAAAACAACTGACCATACAACTTAGAGGAAGGAAGATTTATTTGCTCACAGTTTTTAGAGATGTCAGGTTTTATCCATGTGAGGCCAGGGTCTGTAGATCTCAGGGAATAGTGGCAGGAAACAGAGAGAGGGAGAGAGGCTCTGATCTCACAGCAGGGAGGCCAGAAGCAAGACAGAGAGCAAGCAAGCAAGAGGATTCAAAGACCAAAGCCCAGTCCCTAAGGCCACACCCCCAGGGACTCACCTTCTCCAGCCACACCCCACCTGCCTAGGTTACCACCCAGTCAATCCATTACAAGGGATTTATACACTGATGAGATTACAGCCCTCATGACTTAATCAGATCAACTCTGAACAAATACATGAGCTCTTCGGGGGCTACTCTATATCTCACCATAACAGAGGCCATCCAGAGGAAGCTGCATGACAAACCTAACTAAACAACCCTAACTTCCATTAGTTTCCCCAATTATTTACCTCCCCACAGTTTGTCACCCTTAAAAGCCTAACTCTTGTCCTCCATTTTGCACTTCTCCACACATTTATTGTTCTTTGTTAGAATGTTGTAGAAACCACAAGATCTAACCACCCATTTGAGTCCTTCATCATTGAGTTTCTCCTGTGTATGTTAAAAACTCTTTTTCCTCTTGTTGAACTGTCTTTTGTTGGTTTAATTTCCAGACCCCCAGCCACAAAACCTAGAAAGTTAGCTAAAGTTAATTTTTCCTCCTCTAAAACTCCAAATCAATCTTATTAACTAGGACAGAGAGAGGGAATAGAAAAGCATGTGGGAATATTGTGGTAGTTTCTGCTATTGGTTCCCATTTCCCCTCATGCCATATAACCAAGCAAAGGTGTATGACAAAGAACATAACAATTTGAAAAATTATTTCTTCTTTCCTTTGTTTATCATTATTATTACCACACACAAACAGAATAAATGAAAGGACTATGTAAAAATTCCTCTAAAATAAAGCAAAACAATTCTACTCTGTCCTGTCCCCAAGGAATAGAAGGGAACCTTTTCTAGAATATAAACTGGTAGGGAAATTTTTACACCAATGAAAAACTGCATTCTTTATAGAGCATCTTCTTCCCTTATCTGATGCTGAATCTGAGAGGTATGCTACAAATCTGTAAAGCATAGGCAATTATAGCACTGTAAAATTTTGTCTAAAGACATCCAAATTCTGAACTGTCTGGCCAAAGTTCAATGTTCTCCCTCCCCTCCATGTGCAAAAACCAGTTTTACCCTCCATTTGTGAATTCATTTCAATTTTTCTTATTTATAGATGTATCTGTTCTTTGGATTCTCTTTGACTCATTTTTATATGTGTAGCAGAGTCAGAATTTTACCTCTGTTTTCTAAATAATATTTTAGTGGATCTCGATATGCCTTTACTCTGCTTAACTCCACTGGCTGAGTCTCAGAGCAATATCCATGCAATACTGAAGGCCCTCCACAGTCCTATTACCTCTTCCTCTCATTTTTGCTCAGATGACACTGAGCTGCTCGTGGTCGTGTAAGCCCCCATGCCAATTCATCTTTATGCCACTGCCTGGGCTGTCCATTTGCTTGAAATGCTTTCCCTTCCCCATACACAACTGTCTGCCCAAGGAGTTTTATGTTCATCTTCCAAAACCCTGTTTTTACATGATCTCTTCCAGCAAAGCATTTATTTCTTGATTCCTGCTTCCTCTACCACCCACATCAACAAGACATAGTTTAAGAGAATGTTAAAGAAAATCAGAGTCAGACAAAAATTAAAGCAGTAAAGATAAATTTTATTTTCAAAAAACATAACATTTTTGCAACAGGGGAATTAGACTCCCCATGATAAATTCAGTTCCAGATACAGCATGGAAAAGTAGAGGTTTATAGTCAGGAAGCAGAGTGGGAGTGAGTGGCTAAGAAATCACTGGGAAAATGTCAAAGGTGAGAGGACCCTGGCTCCATCCACTTGACAGGGCTCCTGCTGAAGGCAGACCAGGGTGATCACATACAAAGAGTGCTGTGTAAGGAATTTGATTGGATATCAAAGGTAATCATGTATGAAGGATGGGAGTTGTGCTAAACTGATCCAGTAGGATTTTTGCTAAGTTTAGAAGAGGGTTCAGAGAAACCCACCAAAGTTTGATAAAAGAAAATGTTTTTCAGAAGTACAGTTCAGTGTAGACAACCTATGCAAAGGGATGGAGGGGGTGAGGGATGCTGGGAGATGAGGCTGCAAATAACAGAAACCACCATATTGGATAGAGCCTGTCCAGGTGCATAGAAGTGAGTTCCATTCAACTCCAAGTGGGTTCGGAAACAACTGCAATATTTGTTTCTCCATTGGACACACACTTCAAATTACATAGAAATAAATTTGAGAGTAGCAGCAGGATAGTGAGGGATTTAAAAACATGCCATATAAAAACCTAGGGAGATTTTTCTTAGAAAAAGAACCTAGAAGGCAGAGAGGCAGTGTGGACTCTGGAACCTCATGTCTGGCTTCAAACCTCAGTCCTTCTCCTCACTGATGGGACAATGTCAGGCACTTCTCCTCGTGACTCCACATCCTCATCCACAAACTGAGAGTGATAATAATGTTCACATCATGAATTGTGAGGGTTACATGAATTAACACATATAAAGCCTTTAAAGACATCTCCACTGTAAATTGCTTAATTAATATTAGCCATATTATCATAACTATAGTCAAACACTCGGAGAATTGTCAGAAAGGTAAGTTAGATTTAACCCTGGATGGGTCCTATAAATTGTTGGGATCCGCAGTGGAAATTTCGGGAAGACAGACTTAAGCTATACAACATAAAATTAGAACAGGCTGACTTGGGGGGAAATAGTGTATTTCCTATCTCCTGTGATTTTTGTCATGACTGGAACAGTACATGGTGGGGATGTTAAAGTCAGATTGGATGAACTACATCCGAAGTCCCCTCCAATTCTGAATCTCTGCGTTCTACCTCAAGGCAACTGCTAGTAGCTAATGGGCTTTGCTTCTCTTAATTACATATTTCATATACTAATGAATGTACCTCCTTCTTTCCCTAGACTGAAGGTCTTCGATGAGATCACTGTCAGATTCATCATTATTTATCCTTTAATTGTCAGCTGCTTAGTAACTTATACACAACAAGACTTGATACTCTTCTTAAATAATTGAACATGTACTTTTGTAACCACGGGCAGGTTGCTTTTCAGAAAATCATCCAGCCTACCTGTCCTTGCCAGGAAAGCCCTCATGTCAGGTGTCCCTGAAGGAATCATGAGGCATATAACTGTTGCTATTTGATTTTTACATTCATGAGGTGCTAGTAGTTAGTAGATGGATTTTACAGAGTGATTCTAGAGGTGTTAAGGCAGAAAAGTAGATGCTCGCCACAACCACTGGTGATCCCAGGCTACTTGAGCTCCAGATTCTCAAGGTCTAATCTTCTCCTTTAGAACTCTAATAAAATGTTAGAGAGTCAGTCAGTCAACATTATTGAGTGTTAATAGCTAAAATCAGGGGAAAACACCCAGTGGTTACTATAAGTAATAATGCAGAGAGAAATGAGCACTGGTTCTCTTCCCTAGAAAAATTGAAAGTTTTCTGATATAGTGAGCTAAAATGGTCAAAATCGAATTTAGGAAATCAATGAGAACAAAAAGGGTAGATTAAAGGGCTTGAATAAAAAGGAGAAGGAGACGATTAGAGAAGAAAAGGAGATAATTATAGGAGACAATTAGAGAAGCAAATATTGAGTTGATGGGCTAGGAAGTCCAAAACATTCGTAATAGGCAAATGGTTTAGCAAGATGACATAATATGTAGTGAGGGCAAAGTTTATGTAAAGTTACCATGAAGAACCAAAGCTCCACATGACTAACAATCACTCCAGTAAGAGTTCTGATAAAGTGGATGCACACACTTCCTTAATTATCCAAAATATCAGTCTTGGAGTTAAACTGTTTTCATCTTTTGGCTGGAAAGATGTCAAGAGAAGGAAAGAAGAAAGGTGGCTTGGTCTATGGAGCAGAAGGGGAAGGAAGAGAGTGCAGCCATTGAGCACACAGTGGTTCTACTCACTGGAAGCATGGCCTTGATGTATTGAATTCAGTGCATTCATTCATTCAGTCATTTGCACAGACATGTTTTATTAATCCCCTTCCACTGGTCAGGTTCTCCAAGTTAATAAGATCACACAAAGTTCCCTTATCTCCTCGAGTTTACAATCTAGTGGGAAGAATGAATAATTTAGGGCATAAAATTCAGCTCCCAATGATATCCACCTGCCTATTTTAAAGTCACATAGTCACCATGAGGTTATGCATTTGAGCCAATAGATCGATCTTAAATAATTACTTAAGTTGGGCCAGCTCCACCTTGTAACATTATTGATGCTTTAAAATGTACTAAGCCAAAGCTGGATCACCAAGGTGTACTGAATAGATGCTTAAAACTTTCTGAACATTTATGGAAATTATTTAGGGCTTCTCTAAGAGGCTATAAGAATAGTAATAAAATTATAAGTAGTTTTTTTTTACAACCTGTAACTAAATACAGACTAAGAATGATTAATTTTTTTAATATTCTTAGTGTTTCGAGACTATTATATTAATAAGGCCATCATGCATCACTGTTGTGTTCCAACAGAACTATTAGTCTCTGTATCGTGTTAGTGTAATTACAGGCTAATGGTTTACACCATTATAAAAGCACTAAATATTTTACTAAACTGAGTATAGTATATAAAAATTAATTTGAATGGCTCCAGGCTTGAAACAATAAAATCAATGATGAAAAAAATTCTTTCATTTTGAATAAGGAAACAAAGGTATCAAAGGGGAATATTTTTAAAAATATGAATTGAAAGAAAAATATAAATGTTTTTAAAATAGAAATCTGAACAGTATCTTGTCATATCCCGATTCTTTCTTGTGAAGCAATCCCCTTTGCTAACATGGGGAGGAGTGTAACATTTCTGAGAAGGTACAATGTAGAATATTTTTCTTTTATGTGATATGACAATTTATTCATGAGAGATTAGAGAAAACCATGGAATAATGGTAAGATTCTCCATACAATATATTCCTCATAAACAGCCCCAAAGATTGGTGAACCTTTAATGAGCTTATTAAGGGCTTTAATATTAGATACTTAAATGAGAAATTTCTCAGTATGAGAAGATGTGGGTATTTAGTAAATACAGGTTCACTGATTGGATAGTATTTGTAAGGAGAAAAAGTATGGTAGGAGAAGTTATGTATATTTAATAAAATAAGGGTAATAAGAATGACCATTATAATAAAACCCCTGTTTTGTTTTGTTTTGTTTTGTTTTTGTGGTCCCAGGTATTGAACCCAGGGGCATTCTACCTCTGAGCTCTACCCCCAGCCCTAATTTTTATTCTTTACTTTGAAACAGGGTCTCACTAAGTTGTGGAGGGCCTCACAAAGTAGCTGAGGCTGGCCACGAACCTGGATCCTCAGGTCTCAGCCTCCCAAGTACTGGGATTATAAGTGTGCACCACCACGGCCGGCTTCCTGTTTTTTTATTATAATATTTGACACAGCAAAAATACAATAATGCCCCTCGAATGTCTCAATCAAGTTCATTTTGTTTTTTTGTGTTTTTTTTTTTTTTTT
>PVJS01063523.1:0-10464 GCA_004027185.1 Glis glis | reverse complement strand
GAACCCGGATCCTCCGTTCTCTGCCTCCCAAAGTACTGGGATTACAAGCGTGTGCCACCACACCCGGCTAACAATTGGATTTCGAATGATGCCAAAAACAGAAACAAGAGCAAACCATGAACAGAATATCAATCAATCAATCAATCAATAGAGATCAGTAGGACTCTGTAATCAAGTGAAGATGTAGGAATAAAGATAAGATCTAATATGAACCTCAACGTTGTTTTTTATTGACTCAAACATTTACATTATTGTTATTAAATAGGAAAACTAGAGGGAAAGATTTAATAATTAGAATGAATAAAACGATACATTGGAGCTGGGCATGGTGGTGCATGCCTGTAATCCCAGTACCTGGGAGGCTGAGACAGGAGGATCTCAGCTTGGAGGACAGCAACAGCAAGTAGTGAGACTCTCATCAACCTAGCGAGAGACTCTGTTTCAAAATTAAAAAAAAATTAGGTCTGGGAGTATAGCTTGGAGTTAGGATGCTCCTGGGTTCAATCCCCAGTAACAAAAAAGAAAAGATAATTGGATCTAATTCTGAAAAATATCATAGTTTATTTAATCAACTTATTGAGATATAATTTACATACCATATTTTCACATTTTTCTTACAATATGTTTGTAGCTTTATTTCTTCATCTAGATCTGTGATCTATTTTAAGTTTTTGTTTAAAATGTGAGGTAAGATTCGACATTATTTGTATGTTTGTATTCAGTTGACCATCTTTACAATTTGTTGTAAAATATATTTTTTTCTATTGAAATGTTCAAGCACTTTTATCAAAAAAATAATTGAACACAAATAGGTGTATTTTCAGCTTTCAATTCTATTTCATTGATCTATGTCTATCCTTTTGCTAGTACCACATTATCTTGATCACTGTAGCATTATAATAAATTTTGAAAATGGGAAGTTAAAGTAGTGTGACTTACTTGTCTCTCTCTTTATCTATTTTTTATTTTACTTTATTTATTTTAGTGGTACTGATAACTGAATCCAGGGGAATTCTACCTCAGAGCTACACTCCCCTATTTTCTTTTTTTAAAAAAATTTAAAACAAGGTCTTGCTAAAATGCTGAGGCTGGTCTTGAACCTGTGATTCTCCTGTCTCAGCCTCCCAAGTACTGAGATCATAGGTGCGCACCACTATGCCCAGCTTGTTATTCCTTTTTAAGATTGTATTGGCTAATCTAAGTTCATTGCATTTCCTTGCATATGATAAAATAACCTTGTCAGTTTACATGAAACAGGCTGCTGGAATTTTGATAGACTTCACATTTATATATCAATTTATGAGAGATGTCATTCTAATAGGATACTGATTATTTCAATCCATAAACATGGAACACTTCTCCATTTATTTAGATCTTTTAAAATTTCCTTCAGCAGTGTTTTATACTTTTGAATTAAATATTTTAATTAATTTACCAAGTGGCACAACTAAAAAATTAACAGAAGAAATATTAAAAAGTATAATTTAAAATAGGGGTTAGCTTTATTAGGTGCTAAGTTCCAGGACAAAAGTATATGCAGATGGAAAAAAACAGCTAGAAACAAATAATATTTTAGTCAACAGTATGGAAATCAGTATGAATATTCCTTAAAAGAATAGGAATGGAACTACTATATGTCCCAGTTATAGCACTCATTAGTATTTATTCAAAAAATCATTGTGCTATAGCAATACATTCATGTACATGTTCATAGCAGCACAATTAACAATAACCAAGCTATGGAACCAATCTAGGTGTCCATCAACAGAAGAGTGAATAAAAATGAAGTCTTAATAAAATGTATCTGAAATGGAATAAGTGATTGGAAGAGGTATTATAATATATGTTAAATTAATGAAAACCAGCCATTCTGAAATAGGGTCTGGAAATAAAGGATTAGGGTAAAGGAAAAGAACAATCATTCTAGCATCACTCTCTATTCTGAGATTCTAGGAACCAAACCGGGACTGTATCTGCAAAAAAGTCCAGGAATGTGTACTATTTTAATAAATTCACAAAGATTTTCTTCTGTCAATGTTTCACAATCAACCCTTTGAGAAACTTCGATGTTGATTTCCTGCATGCTTACTGTGATTTTATATATTATATATAATAGTTACCAACCAAATATGTTATATGCAACCACATCCTAGGTCTCCATACTCAATTCTTCTTAAAAAAGCTGCTCTGCAGTTTTAATATTCAATCTCACAATGTTCTATGGCCAAAGACCCAAACTTGGAATTAGAGACCATACTTATTCTTAGATACCTTTGCACGTCTGTCCTATCTTTTGTCTGTCCTCTATGCAAGACAGGCAGGGTCATTTAGGAAAATTCCTCTGAGATCCTCAATCGTTTTTAGTAGACTTAGAAAACTTAAAATTGTTCACTAAATGCTTAACACCATATTGGACTATCAGTTTGGGGTATATTTAAATTACTCAAAAAGCAGCTTTGTTCAAATGATAATATGGGATCACATTGAGAAAGCAAAGGATGCAGCTAATCTATCCCATTTTCCTGCAGTTTGCAAATGTGCCTCATATTGTTTAATAGCATATCCAGAATTAAAGACATTGAGCATTTTACTTTAATTTTCACTTAGGGATTAAGAGTTAATGCTCAATGTAAATGTGTTTTGCAATGCTCGCGACTCCTATAAATAGCAAACATTTAGCTTTTCTTAATGTGCTAAGAAAATGAAAAACAACAATGGCTTATGTTTAGCATGGAGAGCACTTGCTCAGTTTCCTGCCATTATCCCTGCTTGTGAGTTCCTGAGTCCCTGACCCAAGGGAGTCTGTTAAACAGCAAAGCATTTTCTAGGGAAACTAGAGAAGAAAATGTGCAGAAAATAAATTCTAGAGCTGCAGGTAGCAAAGGATGACAACGTTTTCATGCTAAAATCATCTGGGTGCAGATTTAAGGAGTCCTAGTTTGCTATGACATCCGATATTCATTGTGTGACATTGGTGGCTCTGATGAGTTGTTAGCCTATATGTGGTTAATAGAATGTTCTTGGCAAGTCATGCCCTGATGTAATTGGGATGAGTCCATACACCATTACCATTCTGGGCCTTATACCATATGAGGAGGTTGGCTTCAGAAGAAGCATTCTTTATTGGGCTACTGTGGCATTTGTCAAGAAGAACCAGGAATGCCTCCAGATAATGCAAGAATGGTAGCTTCTAAAAATCTTCAGAAGAATTTTATTTTTTTCCCATTAGTTCCAAATCTCTATGTTTATCTTCCTGTAACACCTTATTTTTTTTTCTGTGATGTTGGAATTGAACCCAAAGGCATTCTACCTCTGAGCGAGACCCCCAGCCCTTTTTATTTATTTATATTTGTTTGGAAACAGTCTCGCTAAGTTGCTGAGGCTGGCTGTGAACATGTGATCCTCCTGTCTCAGCCTCCCAAGTACTGGGATTACAGGTCTATGCAACCATGCCCAATAAACACCAAACAAGCAAAAAAGTGAACTTAATTGCAATTTCTTTCCCGCAGCAGTATAGAAACCTTAATAATAATGGTTAGTATATTAATTTGGTAAATAAAACTAGTGCAATTAACATGCTAATACTTATTGTTAATCTATTACCTGAACAACAATGAGCAAACACAAAGCTTAAACTGCAAAACAATTTATTGACCTCTTCTCTCTCCCTGCAAGACATGCAATGACCTCCTTCTCTGTATTCACGTAGTATTGTGTTTATACATGTATTTTGTTCTTTATCACAGTCCACCTTGCATTTTGATCATTTGTATAAGTTCTATTTTAATTTAGAAAATAGGCAATTTGAGCATAGATACTATAACAACCTTTGTATTTTAAATTAAGGTTTAGAGAGGGGATGTGACTTGCATAGAGGCATCTACTTCAGAGACATTGATGTCAACAACTCCCTCCAGCCTACCTCTCCTGCTATTCACTCTAGCAATGGAACTCAGAATTGTCACTTTGACTGAATATTACATTTTTGCCAGGCATGGTGGAGTATGCCTGTAATCCCAGTACTTTGAAAACTGAGATAGGAGGATTGCAGATTTGAGACCAACCTCAGCAATTTAGTAAAGTCCTCAGCAACTTAGTGAGACCCTGTTTCAAAATAAAAACAAATAAAAGGTCTGGGGATATAACTCTGAGGTAGAACACCAATGGGTTCAAACCCCAGAATGTGTCCCCAAAAGAAAAATAAATATTACATTTTCAATTGTTAATGCCTCATTATCTAAAATAATGTTCTAAACTTGATGTGGTGGCATATGCCTATAATTCCAGCTAGTCAGGAAGATAAGATAGAAGGATCATAAGTTTGAGGTCAGCCTCAGCAACTTAGTGAGACCCTGTCTCTAAAATAAAAAAGGGGGTGTGTGCTTGGATGTAGCTCAGTAGTAGAGTGGTGAAGTGTCCCTGTGTTCAATCCCCAGTACAGAAAAAAAGTATATATACATATGTATGTTTCTAAATAACTTGGTAGTTAATTCCATTCTTTTCTCTTTTGAAATATTCTAAGCATGCTTGGTTTTAGCCTAGTGCCTGCTCCATGTCAATTAAATATGCAGAGTGAACCAGAATTCTGTACCTATCATAGGTATTTTGTTGGTATAACTTCAGGTTGTCCAGGTGTGTAGTTGCATTAATTATTCTGAGTTATTTAATGTTTTAGAGAAAGTTCATAAGACTAGCAACTAATCTCTCTTGTGCAATAGAATCAAGTGTTTAATACTAATTAACAAAACTATAGCAACTGGGAAGGTCAGAGGTATGATCTAAGAACTTTACAACGAATCTCCCTCCAATAAATCACTCCATCTGCTTTAATACTTAAACTTTATTTTTATTTCTGAGAGAAGGAATAGAGTGTAATTAAAAATAAACAAAAAGTGAAAGAGCCCATTCTCTCCTGTAGGCATTCCAGTGATTGTTGATACAGTCATTGTGCTCTTTTGTAAAAGTCATTCTAAATATAAAATTTTATTTTAATAATTTCCAAACAGAGCATTGCGTTGAAATCAAATATATCCATGACTAATGTAAGTCTTCAGAGGTATGTGAATGCCTATGTCATATCACACAGGCTGACCTGATGATTCTGCTTTGAAGAGGAAAAAAGGAAAGGACAAAACACACCCTCCAATGTTAAGTTTACTCAAAAACCATGAGTGGTTGATTAATGTGACATTTTCTTACCATGTTAAATCATAAACAGAAAAGGAGGAAGGAAAAGGAAGCACGGACCTAAGAAAAATTTTAAAAAGAAAAAAAAACTATAAATCCTTTGGCAATGTCAACATTCTCCAACAATCAGATTCAAAACGTTGACATTAGGATAGTAAAATTAAGGTGTGTTTGTGTGTGTGTGTGTGTGTGTGTGTGTGTGTGTGAGAGAGAGAGAGAGAGAGAGAGAGAGAGGTGTTGGTGAAAATGTGTATGTGAGAGAGTTTTTACCACTTTAATAAAGATGTGTTCATAGCTCATCCCATTTCATAATTTATACAACCAACTGTGTGCTGCCCTCGGTCTCCTGGCTAATTGAACAGGTGAGCTGAATATGAAAGCATCTGAATGTGTGTGTGATTTCTTAATCAATCTGCATATTTTATTAGTTGAATTTCTAGATCTGGGCACTTTACTAATCAGGTTGAATTTTACCTAATTGAGATCATGGAAGTGTTCTGAAGACCTGTGCTAGCCTTTGATTATACTGTTTTATGCAATTCCCAAGACTGCTATTTAATTTTTTTTGTTTAACACGGAAAATAATTCCTTGGTGTAATTAACCCATCATTCACTATACCTTGCTACATCTTTATCCATTCTTCCCCAAGTAAAATTATATTGTTTAATTGTATATACATGCATGAGGGAGAAATTATATCTAAACCTTTTCTTCAGTACAAAAAAATGAATTTGTGGTTCAAATTGATAAATCACAAAGAGTATAAATTTTGATGCACTGTTCCAACTTACACATTATATTTTAATGAACTCATGCATTAACCTATTGTCCAATGGTACAAAGATAATTAGATCTTGTGTAGATAATAATATCTCAATGTAAAGAGAGAGATTAGCCATATAACCAAGAAAAGGGGGAAAGAAGAAAGGAAGGAAGGAAAGAAGGAAGGAAGGAAGGGAGGGAAGGAAAGGAAGAAAGGAAGATAAAAGAAAGAAAGGAAGAAAAAAGAAAGAAAGAAAGAAAAAAGGAAGGAAGGAAGGAAGGAAGGAAGGAAGGAAGGAAGGAAGGAGGGAAGGAAGGAAGGAGGAGGGAGAGGTGTAAGAGAGAGGGCAGGAGGGCGACAAAAGAGAGAGAGAGAGGGAGGAAGAATGGATATATGGATTGAAATAAAGGTAGAATTAGATAGGCATATAGGTGTTAATTATTATTTTGAAAGCAATGTCAACATATACCAACAGTTTTTCTTGTTTTTTTCCCTCCCTAACTTTATCATTTTGCTTTGACATTTGGCAATATTATGAGTTTAGCACATTTTATATTTGTCTATTTTGCATGTACCTGAATTCCATCGCTGAAATAATATCATCTATAAAATGCCCTATTATATGCTTTACGGTTAACTATATGTTACATAAACAATCATCATAAAACAATGTCTATAAGCTAAAATGTCTATTAGCTATAAGCTAAAATATTTTACCTTGTAATTTTAACATTATATACCAAATGGTTCTAATTATGTATAACCATTATTTGATATTATTTCTTTTATATTATGCAAAATCTCATAATGCATACTTATCAGTGCAAAGTTTTTACATGTTTACTTCTTTTTTTAAAGTACTAGGGATTGATCTCAGGGGTGTTCTATCTCTGAGCTATATATCCAAGCCCTATTTTATTTTTTTATTTTGAAACACAGTCTTGCTATGTTGCTGAGTTTCATACTAAGTTGCTGAGGCTGACTTTGAACCTGTGACCCTCCTGTCTCAGCTTCCCAAGTACTGGGATTACAAGCCTGTGCCACCATACCTGGCTTCATGTTTTCTTTATTTTTAATGGTGAATTATTTATCTTAGTGGCAAAATATCTTAAATTGAAAGATATTATATTCTGAAAATATTTTAAAAACTGTGTACATCATATTAAATTATTCTCCAAGAAAGCTGTATGAATATATTTCAAATTATTATTGTAAAAGAGAGAGAGAAAGAGGTCATATGAGAAGAGAGAGTACATTTCTCCATGTGGTAACCAATAGAAAATTTATAATTTTTCTTTATTTCCATGTTTTATAATAAAAATAGTTTATTTAATTATTATAAATTTTAGTGTAATTAAATCATTTTATTTAGTGTCATGAGAATGGCAATACATTAATGCAAACATATTTGAAAAGCTAATGTAATACATCTCCCTAAATCATGAAGACCACATATACTCTTATAAACAACTACCACTTATTAAATAAATAGTATCAGGTAGTCTTCAATGCTAAAAACAATAGATATGATTTGTTAATTTTCTAAAATGTGTCAGGCATTTATTCCAAGGTCCTCATCTTCATTTAAAGCTCACAAAAGTCCCATTAGTCCTATTCCTTTTCCATAATGAATACAGGGTGAACATGATATACAGGTCCAAAGAAGTTGAGTTATAGTCCTCAAGGCAAACAATGTACAAGTGAGGGAGAGAACACACAGCTGGACTTTCTGAATACAGAGCCTGTACTTCTCATTGCCCAAGAACTTGACATACATTATCTTGATTAATCCTTGAATAGCTTCATTATCATGATTTTGTATATATCATTATATTTATTTTTGGTTGTACTGGGGATTGAACACTGTGTGCTCTGCCAATGAGCTCTACCCCCAGCCCTTTTTTATTTCTTGTTTTGAAACAAGAAGTAAAACTTGTTTGCTGGCCTCAAACTTGCAAACCTCCTGTCTTAGCCCCCCAAGTACTGGGACTACAGGCATGCACCAGCATGCCTAGCTGATTTTGTACATTTTAAACAGGAGGGAAATCTTGCCTGAATATAACCCAAAGTTTCCCTATTTACAAAGACTATATTCTTTCTATCAGAAGGTATATTTTCAATCCACATACTATGAACACTCTTTTATTGTTTGGCATTCTACTTGTGTTGATTTCCTTGAGAAAAATTAGCATATTATAGTTATTAGTTCCTCATAATGCCTAAATTAGTATTCATCTTTAAAATATCATTGGCACCATGCACCCTACATTATTTTGTTGACATTTACATAGGTAATGTGTATTAAATTATCTATCATATGGAGACCACTTTATAGCTAATTATTAAGTCTAAATCTGCTTTGTGATTAATTTAATTATCTTTCTTCATGGCATTGTGGATTTCTTCATGTGGACTCCCTTAAGACACATGAGAAGCACGTAAATTTTCTTATTTTAACTCTTAAAAACTTTGACAGTTTCCTCTATACTCTTTTTGAAGATAAAAGCATTACCATAAAATCTTGGAAGATATGTTTAACTTATGAAACTTGAAAACTAAATTTTCAGACAGACTACTTGGTGCCATAAAATTTTATGTAATTTGGCATGGACTTCAGAGGTGACCGAACCCACCCATTTCATAAAAATTGCCTAGACAGTGGTTATTTTGACCTGACATAAACATTTCTAGTTTATTCCATTGGGGATGCCCCTCAATTTGAGAAAGGCATTCTTTCCATTGTCCCCAGTCTAACCTCTCTCTCATGTTAGGCACATCACTCAAGGAACAGGCTTCTGTGTAGCTCTTCTTCCTTCATGATAGTAATCCTCCACTGCTTGTTGACATTTCTGATATGCTGAATACTGTTAATGTTTGTCTAGAGGGTAGAAAACAATTTCTAGATTTGTAGATTTTGTATTAGTATTTAAAATCATAATCACAGACAACAAGCCAGGCTAGAATCTAAATCAGTGTTTTCTTTGGGAATGAAAATAACAGGCACAGTAAGGAAAAGAAATCTGTTCTTACTTTCTCCAAAACATGATTCAACCACTGAATTATTTCATAACTATGGAAGATCAAGATATGTGCCACAAAATATGGCAAAGCTGCTTGAGAGAGCCAAAAGTTTGTGTAGTACGTGGTGTTTGGATCATGAATTGTGTGTAGGTTGCTTACCACTCTACCCAAAACACACCATTTTGACTTAGTGCATATTTATTAAGGGCTGAGTGATGAAGCTCATTAACATCACCTTAGTTCATTATTTCCATGGCTACTGTAATAAACAATGTCTTGGCATCTCAGTGGACTGACAGGTACCAAGATAAGTGCTTTAATACTTTTCTTATTTAAGCCTTATAAACATTTATGAGTAAACCATACCTTACTTAAAATATAGAAATTGAGATGGAGAAAAATTGACTACCTTATCCAAGGCCACATAACTAGCACATAGTAAATTTAAGAATTTGAGCATTGGCTGAGCACAGACTCCTTAAGCCAGGGATATAATCACAACTTTATTCTGCTTAGTCATAAAATCTCTTACACAAACCAGCACCTTTTATCTCTTTGAAAGAGTTATAATTTTATTTCAGGTTGTACCAAAAGAAATGAAAGGAAATGAAACATCAATAACTGCTTTAAATAGTATTGGGGAATGAAGGAAAGAATCTATCAGTTTGACAAAAAGTTCTGTGTGTATGTATTAAATAGTCATAGTAAAGAAAAAAAAATCCAAGTCTAAGTAGGTGACAGCAAAGATTCATCCTTTTAATGCCCATTCATTTATCTCCTGAGCTTTTGTTGTGTTTCATCCAGGTGAGTTTGATTGATGGCCATGCTCATATATAAAATCTCACTCGTTTAAGATAAATTTCCAACTCCCTAATTTCATCCATCTCCCCAGTCTTCTCCATCTGCCTCTTCACTTATCAGTACTGACATAAAGAGGGAGATTGAAAAAGCAATGAAAATTCTGCAGGACTTGAATTTTTATACTAACCAGAAAATCTTCCCAAGATTCGAAATGAGTATTGGGTCTAATGAAGACTGTTAGGCAGATATTTAGAATGTTTGTCAACATGGCTGGCATGTTGTCTTCTCTGACAATCCTTTATTAGAACTGGAAAAAATATCCTTATTATTTCTATTAGTTATGCATGACCAAAAGGAGGTTTGAGGAGGACACACATTTTGATTTAGTCTGGCAGGGTACAATGATCTACTCTATGGGGAGGGGTTACATGAGAGGTGGGGAAATATAATAGTTTCATAAAGTTTATGCACAAAAACAAGTTTCATGATTCTCAGGGATTTATAATTTGAACTGTTCATTAAGTGATTGTTGAGAGGCCGGGCATGGTGGCGCACGCCTGTAATCCCAGTCCTTGGGAGGCTGAGACAGGAGGACTGCAAGTTCAAGTACAGCCTCAGGAAACTAATGAGACTCTCAGCAACTTAGTAAGACCCTGTTTCAAAACAAAAAATAACAAAGGGCTGGGGATGT
>PVJS01063522.1:0-10466 GCA_004027185.1 Glis glis | reverse complement strand
GGGGGGGGGGGGGAGGGACACCAAGAGCTGTGTGCATGTATGTTAACACCAAACTGATACTCATTGTGATGTGAGACTACAATGCACCAATAAAAACATAAAAAAATAATAATAATAAAATAAAATTAAGTTTGAGGATGTGGGGCTATGGAATAAAGGACATACTTTAAAATTCTTTCAGATACTTTCCTGAGATAGATTGGGATGAGGGAAAATGTATGTATAAGAAAAAGATATTTATTGGAGACTATTAAGATATCATCAGAGTTTAAATTGAAGAAAGAGATTTCAATACATCTTTTGGATTAAATGTAACTTGTTTTGGGTCTATGCCCCTCTTGGATGAGCCATGGTCCAAATTCAATTCTATACTCTTCCTATTTGAGTTTCTTCCCCAATAAACTTCATACTCTCAAGCATATATTGTAATTCACTATAAGTTAATAAAAACTGTGTCCTGAAATAATTCCTTAAGAATATCTGCTTTAATAGAAATAGACAAGAATAACTGTTGGACTGGGGATGTAGCTCAGTGGTAGAGCTCTTCCCTAACACGTACAAGGCCCTAGGATCCATCCCTAGCACTGGAATAAAAGAAAGAAAAAAAGCAGTGAAGGAAGAAGAAGAAGAAGGAAGGAAGGAAGGAAGGAAAGAAAGAAAGAAAGAAAGAAAGAAAGAAAGAAAGAAAGAAAGAAAGAGAAAGAAAGAAAGAAAGAAAGAAAGAAAGAAAAGAAAGAAAAAAAGAAAAAAAATTAGGATAGCAATTATTTTATATAAAATTATTTAAAATTGCTCTAGGGTCCTTGAATACAGTTACTATTATTTTGAAAAACTGAAGAGGATAATTTCTAACTAAACTAATCTTGAGTCTGGTCCATCTGGACTGTCTCAATTTATGAATTGATATAATCAGAATTTATGAAAATTTTCATGTCTAGATTAGATGAGTACCTCATGTCTGATTAGTTCATAATGCATTCTGTACCACATCCAGTATAGTGGGCACTTAATAAAAATGATTTACAGGATGACATGTTTATTAATATATTTTTCTATTATTGATTTCAAATTTTACAATATAAGGTATTTGTGTATTAAATAAATAATTAAGGACCTATGTCAGGCACTGTTCTGGGAGATGAGGATGCGAAATATGTCATCCTTGCATATGGAAGCTGACAATCTACTGTGGGGGGCATTCATATAAATAAATCATTGGAATGTAACTGTGGTAATTTAGCAAAACATCATAACATCACAAAAGAAAAATTCACTATTTTGTGTACAGCATCAGAAAAGACTTCTCAGATGCAGCAACTTTTGAGGGGATTATTGAAGGAAGAGCAGAAGTCAGTCAGACTGTGGTGGGAGTCTGGAATCATCGCCAGTTTAGAGACCATCATTGTTAGTCAGTGGCAGGTCCAGAGAGTTTATATAGAAGGAATTTTGGATAATAATCTGGGTGGTAAGAAGTTCTAGAAAACTTCCATTTAAGTAAAAAAAAACCCACCTTTTTCATAGAAAACAGATTACTGCTCCATAGCTTGGGTATTTACTTAGAATAGCTTTGGAGGGCTGATGGAGGGTATGGCAGGCTCAAAAGCCCTCCCAGGCTTCACCTACAGGAAAGAATATGTTCAGGAATGACAAAGGATTGGTGGTGTTTGGCAGAAGCATTCAAGTTTGGGGGGGGTGAGCCTTCCTTAACTAGTAGGAATGACAAGAGATGAAGCTTTCAACATAGCAAACCATCACTCGACTTCTTATTGAAGAACAATTAATAATTAAAAATAGGCAACCACCTTCCTTTTTGCAACCAAGATACTCTACTATGATTAAAGTCACTAATTCCTTTGATTAAGCAATAGCATGTTTAAAATTTATGTCAGTATTAGAAGTCCATGTGTCTTGTATTTCTTGGTAGGAATACAAGGTTTCATAAATAATTTTATATATTGCTTATGATAATCAAGACAGCAGTTAACTTCAGTTAAAAATGACTATTTTTCAGACTGCAAATAAAACCTCATCTCCAAATCATAAATTTACTAGTTGTTCTTCCCTATGAAGAGCACTAACTATTGTCCCTGCCTGCCATCATGCTGTCCACAAACCAAACACACCTTAGCCTAGGCCCACAATAAATACAAATTTTCCAACTAATGGTCTTTTCCTAACTTTCCTGCACTGAATATAAACCAAATGATAAAAAGAAATCATGAGAATAAGAGAAGAAATTAGGACATTTGTTATTAGATACAAATATCTTCCATTAAATTGTCAATATTAGAATATGTTAATCATTTTAAATGTTTTTTATCTTGAAAGGGGAAAATGTATAGTAGGAGAAAATATACAAGAAGATGAGCAATGTGGCAGAATTGGAATAGAATGTGATCTGGATGGTTATTGAGACTCATGATGGGGCAAATAGTTGGCATACCTGCTCAATTGGGACCAATGGGCCAATAGTGATCAGGCAAGTACCAAACAGACAATACAGGGATAAAGACCTAAATTGGAACTTTGATCAGCAGGCAAAAGCAGAAACATAAGAAGAGAAATATTACCATAGCAGATGAGATAGAGAGATTTCATGGCTCAGAAGGAGACTAAAATAGGTAGGTGCACAGCACTTAGGTACAGATTGTTGTAGATCCTTGAGACAAAAGTTAGTGAGTTAGGCAAGAATGGGAGTTACAAGAACTCAAGAACTAAAAATGTACTAGAGTGAGTAGTGGTGATCAAGCTTGGGAGGGAGCCTGACAAGACATGAAGAAAATCAATGATCTGAGTGAAGTAAGTGAAATCAGGCAACTGAGTGTCACAGTAAAATCAGAGAGCTTTCAAGAAGATTGAGGTTTGACGTACAGCTAGGTTGAATGAAGGTCTATTATTGTAACAACTGTAATAGGAAGACAAACATTAACAAAATTTAGAAGAACAATGACTCCCTTATCTCTCGCATTGACAAGTCGCCAACAATAAATATATATTGATAGATTGCTCAATGTAAGTGTTTCTAAAAAGATGCCAAAGGAAGAAGTGGGGAGAGAAAAAAAGTCATCTAAGAGCTAGTAACCCACAAAAGAAAAGGAAAGAGAAGGGTGGCAAAGACAGACGTAGGTCTGTGGTATCATATGTTATGATTAGTGCATGAATGAACAATAAGATATATGAAGTATAAGGAAAAATCACTGGGCCTCACATTTGATCTCTGAAGTATGTTGTCAGAGAGGAAGTGTATTAGTCTATTTTTTATCACTGTAATAAAGTACATGAGCTGGATAACTTGCAAAGAGATTTATTCACTTCAGTGTTTTGGAGACTGAAAGTCCAAAAAACATTGCAACTGGCTATAGTGAGGGTCCCACTGACTATATCACCTCATGGCAGATGGCATCACAATGGGAGTGTACATGAGAGGGAGAGGTCGTATTGCCTGACAGGAGGTCAGAGAGGCTGAGGAGTGGCCAGGCTTGTTCTTTGATAACAATCCTCTTATAGGAACTAACTTAGGGGTCTCATGATAACTACAATAATCCCTTTGAAGAGTGGTCCCCCGAATGACTTAATGATCTCCCAGTAGGCCCTGCTTCTTTTTCTTTTCTTTTTTTTTTTAGTACTGGGGATTGAACTCAGGGGCATTCTACTTCCAAGCTATACCTCCAGCCATTTTAATGTTTTTATTTTTGAAGCAGGGTCTCGCTAAGTTGCTGAGGGTATCACTAAATTGCTGAAGCTGTCCTTGAACCTGTGATCCTCCTGTCTCAGCCTTCCAAGTACGGGGATTACAGGTTTGTGTCACCATGCCCAGTCAGGCCCAAATTCTTAAAGGTTCAATCATCTATTAACATGGACAAATTGGAGACCAAGATTCCAACATGTGAAACTTTGGGGTTGTTGGACTAGTGATCACTAGGGTCCCTTTTCAACTCCGATCTTTCATGGTTCACATTCTACCCTGAAGCGCTGAGCATGCCACAGACACACTTCACTTCCTCTTCACTTCCATTGAGTTTAAATGGCCACCAATTAAGTTGCAAGGATGTCTCTGGTTAGTCAGTAGAGAAATCTGTATTTGCAGTCAAGAACTAGAGTTCCATTCCAGTAATATGAAGTAGAGAGATAAGATGAAATCGGTCCTAAGATTTGGTAGGGATTTGAAGTTGTCTTACATGATGGATTGAAATATCAAGATGATAAGGAACTCAGAATGGGTTCCCCCTAAAGGAATGTAGTGAGAGAATATCATGGGAGTGTTAGGTTTAAAGAGAAGACCACAGTCATGACAGGACTGAAATAGGACCAATAACATATAGACGAGGGATGAGGGAGGGATTTTACAGAATAATATAACAAAGATCAAGAGTCAGTCAGGCAGAGAGGAAGAGTGAATTCAAGGCCACAGGAGGGATGTTAGTTTGAAATGAAACAAGTATTGAATGTTTTCTCTTGTATGTGGAAGCTAGAGATAAAAAAGGAAAATAAAAGGCTTCATGAAAGCAGAAGAAAGACTATTAGGATAGAGAAAGGGGATCAGGGTGAGGGAGGAAGAGAGGGCAAGGGGAAGTATTGGGACATGAAACTGATCAAATTATGTTATATGCATGAATGACTATGCCACAGTGTCTGTATTCTGTACATTTATTATGCACCAATAAAAAGTGATCTTTCATTCTCCTCTCTTCTGGTTCTTCAACCTGAAAGCACAAACATTTGACCTGTATTCTTCATTTCTATGAGGCAAAATGACACAATGCAAACACAGGAGTTTTAAAGCCAACTTGGTAGGAATCTAGCTATGCACATGACATTGAATAAGTTACTCCGATGTTTTGTACCTCTTTTTTCCTCAGATGCAAAATGGGTGATAATAGTACCTACATCGTAGATTGCTGTGAGGATTAAATGAATGAATACAAGTAAAGGACTTCTGTTCCCCCCTCCAACCTACAGCCAACTAATATCCACCATTGCCACCTCAACTATGCTGTTACTCCCATGTCCAAAGTAGGGACCTGAAGGATAAAAGGATGGCAGGTCACAAAATCCTGTGACTAGACTCTTGTAGTGGAATGCACACCTATGTTTTTAAATAATATAGAACTAGATTCCAATGCAAATTCTGTCATTCATAAGCTGTTTTACCTTATATTGGTTACTTAATTTCTCTGAGCCTCTGTTTCTTCACCTTCACTGTGAGGGGAAATGTGATAGATACAGTATGAAGTGGCAGGTACATAGTAGGCATCAATAAACTTTTAGTTTCTTTTCATTTTCCACCAGCAAGTTGTCAATATCATGTATTTATTTATTTATTTATTCATTTTAATTTATTGGTACATTGTAATCATACATCTTGATGAGGTACAGGGTGGTAGAGGCAAACATGTACACATCACTCATTTAACCCTCCCCCAATATCGTGTATTAAAATCTTTGGAATGTCTTACCCTCAACTTGGCTTGTCAGGATCACTGAAAAACACAGTGCCACATCAAAGGACGGTTTTTCTTTATCCCAGCTACTTCTCTGCTGCTGTCGATGCCTTGAATCATTATGTAATCCTAAACACACTCCTCAATCTGGGCCTTAGGAATACTATTCTTCATCTGCTTTGCATCTCATGTCTTTGGCTTCTTCTATAGTATCTGCTTCTATACTTCCACATCAAAGTATTTCCCACTGGCCTTAATATTTTCATTCAGGCTTTTTATTACTATACAAATGAGGCCCTGTCTGTTCATGGAGGAACCGTTAGAGATCCCCAAATCAAAGAGACTTAGAGATCCTCTCACTGTAAGAAGCAGAGAAAAGTTAGTTGTTCTAAAAGCTGTCAACAAGAGAGATGGAGGCACCTCTTCCTTGACTGAATTAGTAACTCAGCCAAGTTAAAAGTGCTATCAAGAGAGATTAGCAGCTACCTGCTGATTGCCAAGAGCACTGGCTTCTGTTGAAATTCTCAAACCACCAAATCGCACAGTTCTAAATGTGATGGGTTTACTGTACCAGGGTCAATACCATCCGTCTCCTGGATTCAATTATTATCTTTGTGGATGACACACAAATCTACTTGTCTGTGATGCACTTAATCCCTGGGTTCAGTCCTGTATAACTAAGGCAACCATATTTTCTGCACCAAAAATCAGGAGACGCATGCATAGCCTGACAAAGGATTGTTTTATTTTGTTCTGATCTGTGAATTATTCATACGAAGACTGGCAAAGATAGAAAAATTCAATCACATTTAGTTGTACTTTTAATGAATTTACTTTACTGAAAAGATCTCTAGCAGATGTCTATCAGTGTCACCATTAGCCTGAGCATACATTTATCCTCTGGGCCGTCCTCCAGGATAACCTTCCCTATCATACATGGGTAATTTGATCATTTTCTTACATCCTGAGCGAGGTAAATTAGGTTAATGTTCAACTCACCTAACCCCTTGCTCCACACATTTAATCAGTTTTTAAATTATCACTTTTTGAGGGAAAATGCTTTCTCTCACTTCTTTATTCTCCTTAACTCTATTGCCACTGTCAGCACGTGGGCTTATGATTGACCAATTTGTTGTGTGTGTGCCAGAAACAACAGGGAAGCTTATTAAAATGATAGATTCCTGGGCCCCACCTTCAGAGATTGATTTTTGGGGGGATGGTACTGGGGATTGAGCCCAGAGACATTCTACCTCCTATCTATACCCTCAGCCCTTTTTAACTTTTTATTTACTTTTTTATTTTTTGGTACTAGGAATTGAACCCAGGGGTGTACTCCCTCTGAGCTAAAACCCAAGCCTTAATTAATTAATATTTATTTGTGTGTGTGTGTGTGTGTGTGTGTGTGTGTGTGTGTTTACTTGTTTTGGAACAAAAAATAACATTGGCTTCTACTGAAAAAGCATTGCCTTGCTAGGTTTATGAGAATCTCACTACATTGCTGAGACTGGTTTCAAACCTCCTGTCTCAGCATCCAAAGTACTGAGATTCCTTTTTATTTTGTATTTTGAAACAGAGTCTCACTAAGTTGCTGAGGGTCTCACTACGTTGCTGAGGCCGACCTCAAACCTGCTATCCTCCTGTCTCAGCTTCCCAAGTACTAGGATTACAGGCATATGCCACCATGCCTGTCTAACAATTACTTTTTAAAAATAGAGATTAATTTGATAGAACTGGGGTAGGGCCCAGAGATTTGCAGTTTTAACATGCTTCCAGTTGTTTCTGGTGCAGGTGATTCAAGTTCCACACGTTGTGTAACACCATTCTGTGTGAAAAATCTATTTTGATATTTAATGTTTAAATTCAACTGTTTTAGCAAAGTCGTCTATTTTGGGCCATAAATGGATATTGGAAAACTAATGTCCATGATTCAACCTGAAGATAAAATATGTGCCTTCTAGATTTAATCATGATACTGCATGAATCAAGACAACTACTGGGCCTCATTCTGATAGCACAGTAATCTCACTGTAGGCCAACTACCTAATGAAGGAAAAATAGCCCCTTGAAGGATGAAACTGCATGCTGATAATCACTGCATAATAATGGTAATGGCAGAAACAAAACTTAAAACTAGGCAGATAAAGCTCATTGTGGTTTACTTTCATTTTTTTTCTTTTTTTGCTGTACTGGGGATTGAACCCAGGGGCATTTTACCTCCGAGCTACATCCCCAGCCTGATTTTTTTATTCTTTATTTTGAAACAGGGTCTTACTAAGTTGCAGAGGCCTCACTAAGTAGCTGAGGCTAGCCACGAACCTGCGATACTCCTGTCTAGGCCTCCCACATACTGGGATTACAAGTGTGCGCCACCATGCCCGACTTTGCTTTCATTTTTATTTCAGTGTTATTTGGAATATTTTCATATTACTAAAAAATTGCTTATATTTAATATAATAAACATAAGAGTAACATTGGGTACCTGGAAATGTCTACTTTAGCATGGAAATTTACAAAGAGGTCATGATCTGATTTTTTTTCTTGTTGCTGTTTTGGTACTGGGGATTGAGCTCAGGGGCATTCTATCTCCGAGCTACGCCCCCATACCTTTTTATTTTTTAAGTTATAGAATAATTTATATTTGGGGAACTTATTTAGTAAATAAAACTTAGCCAGAGGGAAGGTCCATTGAATAATACTGAGAAGTCAAATCAATTGAAACAAAACAAACAAAAAAGGAAAACTTGATACTGAAGAGAATAGAAAGCCACTCAGAATTTGCTCAGAACGGAGCTAATAGGACAAGGGGCTTGTTAGAGAAGTGGAGAAGAAGTGGAGAAGTGGAGAAGAAGATGTTAGAGAAGATGGAGAAGTGGAGAGTCATTACTTCAAACTTACATTCTTAACCTTGAAATTACTTCAATCTTACATTCTTTACATTGAATTACTTCAAACTTACATTCTTAACCTTGGAAGATAGTACCAGTATGCCATGTCTTCCACTTAAAAAGGCTTTCTAATGTATTCCTTGAAACAGGGTTTCACTCAATTTCTGGGTGTCTTACTGAGTTGCTGAGACTGGCCTCAAACCTGCAATCCTCCTGTATCAGTCTCCCAAGCACTGGAATTACAGGTGTGTGCCACCACACCCAGCTCATAATTTGATTTTTATATTGCACCCAATCTAACTTCATTGCCACTTCCTGGTGTGTGATGGTGAGGGCATCCCAAACCAGGGGAAAACTCTATCTAATGTCAGAATAGGCCTGGATACTTTCGAGTACCAGTTATAGATGGAATATGAAGTGGCCTAATGTTCCTCCTTGGGAGGATACACACACACCAATTACACATCCACAGGACCACACTTTTCAAAACACTGGTCCAGGTTCTTCTTTATTATCTCCTCTAGAATAGGAACTATGCTTTCAGAATCTTTTTCCTACCAAGACTCACTGATTCCTCCAGCATCTCTCTACCTGTACCATTGCCTAGCTGTCTCCATTGTTTACATTTTAACTTGTTTAAGTAATTCCTTACTATTATTGTACTTACAAATGTTCCAGTGTAAAAATTGTTGTGATGTTTCTTGGGTAAGGTAGGCTGTGGCTCCCAAATCATAGACGTACTGAGGCCCTCTGTCACCTCCTTATCTTATCTTGTACAAGATTAATGATATGTCCAGTCAGGCTGCCATTCTGATCTTGTTTGCTGGTTTTGGGAAGAAGACTACAGATACATTCTTTTTTTTTTTTACTTTTCTTTATATAAATGGTAATACACTATATACAATGTTCTCTACGTTGCTTCTTTCACTTAATAATCTATATTGGACATCTTTCCCTGTCAGTAATAAAGAGCCACCTCTTTCCTTTGAACTTCTGACAAGTATTCCATTGTATGAATGGAATGCACAAAAACTGATCTAACCAATTTCCCAATGAAGGATCTATTTTTTTCAATTTTTTGTTATTACAAAGAGTGCTGCAATAAACATCCTAGGGCACACATTGTATTTACATGTTCCCCTAGAATACCAACTCATAGTATTTTAGTATGTATATTTTTATGTGAATATATATGGCCTACTTATCTTCTACTGAGTATAAATTGTATTGATGTTTTTAAACTATAACATTAAAGACCTACTTATGGCCTGGGGCTATCTCTTAGTAGAAGTACTTGCCTAGCATGTGCAAGGACCTGGGTTCAATCCCCAGCACGGCAAAAAACACATTATTCTCTTATGGACAGTAGAAATTTTCCCTACTTTATATTAACTTTGACATTTTAAATTAATTTAAAATAACATTTGGATTCAACCTCCAGTGACAAAAAATTAAAACATGTTAGAGTAGGCTAACTCCCCTTTTACACCATTCAAAACTTAAATCTAATTAGTCCTGTCCTCAAAGGAATCACTATTTTGACTGTACATGTTATAGTATATATTCTTCTTGACTCTTTTGTATGCATTGGAAATACATAAGGATAGTTAGAAATGATATTACATTGTGGTTTGAATTCTTTTTACATAAATCATACTATGTATATCATTTTATATCTTTATTATTACTTATTAATAAATTTTAGAATTCTCTCTACATTGATTGATAGAACAAAAGTTATTTTCTTGTTACAGTTACATGTCCATAGAGGGTTGCCTCAGCAACTTAGTGAGATCTTGGTTCATTGTAATCATTCAGAAGTTTATTAATAATATAAAAATGTTTTAGGCTGGGCGTGGTGGCACACCCTTGTAATCCCAGTACTTTGGGAGGCAGAGACCGGAGGATCTGGGTTTGAGGCCAGCCTCAGCGCTCTCTCTCTCTCTCTTTCTCTCTTTCTGTGTCTCTCTCTCTCTACCTAGTGAGGCCCTCCGCAACTTCGTGAGACCCGATTTCAAAATAAAGTATAAAAAATAGGGCCGGGGGTGTAGCGCAGAGGTAGAACGCCCCTGGGTTCAATCCCCGGTACTGCAAAAAAAAAAATATATATATATATAAATGTTTTAAATATTGTTAGTCT
>PVJS01063521.1:0-10466 GCA_004027185.1 Glis glis | reverse complement strand
GAGAGAGAGAGAGAGGAGAGAGAGAGAGAGAGAGAGAGAGGAGAGAGAGAGAGAGAGAGAGATCGTGTGCACGCGCATGTGCGCTGAGGTTGGCCGCGAACCCGTATCCTCTGGTCTCCGCCTCCCAAAGTACTGGGATTACAAGCGTGCGCCACCACGCCCGGCCTATTTTTTATACTTTATTTTGAAACTGGGTCTCTGGAAGTTGCGGAGGGCCTCACTAAGTAGAGAGAGAGAGAGAGAGAGAGAGAGAGAGACAGGGAGAGAGAGAGACAGAGACAGCTGAGGCTGGCCACAAACCCGGATCCTCCGGTCTCCACCTCCCAAAGTACTGGGATTACAAGCATGCGCCACCACGCCCGGCTTTATTATTTTTATTTTGAAACAGGGTTTCACTAAGTTGCAGAGGGCCTCACTACTAAGTAGCTGAGGCTGGCCGGGAACCTGCAATCCTCCTGTCTCAGCCTGCCAAGTACTGGGATTACACGCATGCGCCACCATGCCTGGCTCAAGACCCTGTTTCAAAATAAAAAATAAAATAGGGCTGGGGGTGTAGCTTGGAGGTAGAATACCCCTGGGTTCAGTCCCTAATACCCCCCACAACTCAGTAATACTAAAAATATCAATTTAATATTGTATGTTTGGTGGGGAGAGAGTATGATGTTGAAGTAAAGATCTCTCATTTCCTGAGGGGTTAGCAAAAGCTGAGCTGTTGGGTAAGAGGCAGAAGAGGAGAGGGTGTGGCCCCCTGGACACTCTCTCCCCTCTCAAACTGCAGCCTTGAACCTGGGCCTTTGGAACAGGACAAAGGCCTGTATCTCCAGCTTTTGATCTTCTTTAGGGAGCTCCATAGACTTGGGTCAAGGGCTTGGGCCCAAAATGAGGGTGTTAGCATTGAAAGATGTAGAGTGAGGCTGGGTTTCTGTAAAGGACTAGTAATGGATTGAGCTAGGTATGGTGGCGCACACCTGTAATCTCAGTACTTGGGAAGCTGAGACAGGAGGATTGCAGGTTCCAGGCCAGCCTCAGCAAGTGACCTAGACCCTGTTTCAAAAAAAAAAAAAATTATAAAGGACTGGGAGTGTAGCTCGGAGGTAGAATGCTCCTGGGTTCAATCCCCAGTACCACAAATAAAAAAAGAAAAAGAAAAAAAGAACCAATGGTTACAATAGATTGATGTTCTATTCGACCCTAGATTTAAGCAACAGCAGCTGGCGAGGTTGGGGAAGAAAAACCTGCTTCTCCTCCAGCCCCTTTTGACTGAAAGCAATCACTGGCTGCCACCTAGCGGCAAAGAACGGTAGCGACGACCGAGACGGGCCGAAGCCGCGGGAATCAGGGCTTTCACCGCTTAGTCCCCTCTAATTAGGAAGGACTTTGTTCCCCTCTGGCGGATGCAGCTTCTCTGTTCTGGTGTTCTATTGATTTGTTCCCAAACTCTGTGTCAAACACAGCTGCCTTTCTGCTATGCTCACAGATCAGGAATCAGGAATTTGGGTCAGGAATTTGGACAGCGCATGGACAAGGGCTCCTGTTTTTCAGTGTCTGCAGCTCAGCGGAGGATGGCTGAAGGTGACTCCAGTGGTAGGGTGCTGGGCTTATTTGGAATCATCTGGAAGTTTTCTCTCTCTTTCTCCCCCCACCCCCTTCGATACTGGGGATTGGAATAGGGGTATTCTACCTCTGAGATGCACCCCCAACCCTTATTTTTTAATTTTGAAACAGGTTCTCGCTAGATTGCTGAGGCTGGTTTTGAACTTGCAACAATCCTCCTGAATCAACCTCCCAAGTGCTGGTGTGAGCCACTGCACTCAGCTTTCACAGATTTATGGAAAGTTTTACATGATACTGGAGCCTGCAGAAATGAAGACTCAAGGACCCAGGGGAAACTGTCCACTTTCAGGCTTGGATTCGATGAAGAGTGGACAGTGGTATAGAAATGTGATGGGATTCAAGGGCTCAAGGCTGTGACCTAGTGGTAGTAGATGGAGATGGAGACCCAGCAAGGCCCGTCTGTTGGGATTCTTTTTGGTTTCTCTAGGTGGCATTCCTTCCTCCCAGGTACAAAGTAGAACCCTTTCTGGAATGAGGATTTTATGATCTACTATCAGACAAGGTAGGTCATAGAATTTCTAAATGGCCAGCTTACACAGAAAGACAGGAAAGATGACAGTGATATTTCTAAGTTTTATGGCCGGCTTTAGGGGAGAGGCATTGTAATGTCTATGGCCTGCCTCAGGGAGGAGGAATTCTAGTTTCCATGGCCTGCCTTGGGGAAGGAAAGAGCAGGAGAAAGAGGGGGAGGAGAGGTCAGAAGCAGGCTTTGCTTCTGAAGCCGGGCTAGTGTCGTCCAGGTGAAAGTGCTCAGCATGCCACATGCCAGGCCAAGGGGCCATCGGGTTGGACAGGCCCGTCCTGGTGGCCACTGCCTCACCACAGCCCGAAACAGGCACCTTCCTCAGTGAGATGTATTGCTTTGCCTCTCCTTCTTTTTACCCTTAACCTTACATAAAATATAGTTCATGATGGCAGAAATGAACAAGCATCTGATGATATAAAATATGGCAATGAAGCCAGGTGTGGTGGCCCACACCTGAAATCCCAGTACTGGGGAGGCTGAGACAGGAGGATCACAGGTTGGAGGCCAGCCTCAGCAACTTAGCAAGACCCTCAGCAACATAGGGAGACCCTGTTTCAAAAGAAAAAATAACCGGGTGTGGTGGTGCACGACTGTAATTCCAGTACTTGGGAGGCTAAGACTGGATTGAAGGTTCACAGCCAGCCTCAGCAACTTAGTGAGACCCTTTTCAAAGTAAAAAATAAAAATAGGGCTGGGGTTGTAACTCAGAGGTAGAATGCCTCTGGGTTCAATACCCAGTACTACCACAACATATATGTATACATACATGAAAAAATATGTAAATATAATATCTATATACATCTCCTTTTTTGTGTCTTGGGGTGGGGTGGGGTTCAGGGGTTCAGCTGAAGTACAATCTAGTTCTGAGCTGGAAGCAAGTTCCTGAGGTTTCTCCAGCATGCCAACAGCTCCTGGCCCCATCCCACAGTTGGTCGTAATTCCCAACTTTCTGTTCTCCTGCCAAAAGGAGACTTTCCTAGCTTATGGTGCAAGCAATGAAATAGATACAGAGAAGACCCAGCCATGTCCATGCCTCGTCCCAAGGTAGGGAATCCACCACTGCAAAATAATTGAAATAAAGTGACCGTCCATGGAATGAACTCTATGTGGCCTTTTACTTACATCAACCATTATGTGAAGCACATTCTGTTAGGCTTTTTTTTTCTTCTTTCTTTCATGCATGTACAGTACATTCACAAAATTAAAAGAAGAATGTCAGTTTCTGCTCAGGCCCAAAGATTATAGATGCTAATGAGGCCAGATTCCATGCATGACTTCCAGAGAAGATGCCAGAAACCCAATTCCTGCACACACGCCCCTGGTCCCTTTTTGTGTTTGTTTAAAAGGGTGAGCTGGGTGTGGTGGCACACTCTTGTAATCCCAGTACTTGGGAGGCTGAGACCAGAGGATCTGGGTTCGCAGCCAGCCTCAGCTACTTAGTGAGGCCCTCTGCAACTTAGTGAGACCCTGTTTCAAAATAAAGAATAAAAAATAGGGCTGGGTGTGTAGCTCGGAGGTAGAATGCCCCTGGGTTCAATCCCCAGTACTGCAAAATAAATAAATAAATAAATAAGTGGGTGGTCGGTAGAGCTCGCCTGTAATTCCAGTAGTTGGGAGGCTGAGACAGGAGGATTGCAGGTTCAAGGCCAGCTCAGTAATTTTGTAAGACTCTCGGCAACTTAGCAAGAACTTTTTCAAAATAAAAAGGGCTGGATGTGTATCTCAGAGGTAGAATGCCCCTGGGTTCAATCCCTAGTGCCAAGCCAACCAACCAAACAAACAAATGGCTGTTGGTGCACCATGTACAGGTTCCAACCTCTCTCACCTTAGGGGTTTCATGGAGGGTGGTGATTTCTCCAGCCAAGGGGGAAAAACTTCAACTGGACCATTCAGAGGAGAGGGAAATGGAGAGGGGACAGGGAGGGGGAGAGGGAGAGCGGGAAACCTGGAGGTTCCCATGGCTTTTGCAAGAGCGCCACCTGGAGGCAGGAGGCGAAGGCTACGGAGAGAAGCTGGAAAAGTACAGATGGATCCCGGGGAGGAACAAGGTGTCCTCAGGTGACCAGCTGGATGAGGTGCTTTTGCAGGCATCGCAAGGACTGCAGGTGTGAGATCTGCAGCCCTGTGAGACAGTGGGAGAGGAGTAGAAACTTCAGGTGGGAAATACTTACTCTGCAGCTGTAGGCAACCTGCCAAAAGCAATTTAATTACCGAGCTGACACCATTTGTTTGCTGTTGTTATTTTCCCCTTGCATCTTACTTTTAATAAAGAAAAGAGTGTCTGGAAGTCTTTTTTTTTTTTTTTTTGACTGGGGCTTGATCCCAGGGATGTTCTACCTCCAATCTACACACCCAGCCCCATTTAATTTTTTATTTTGAAACAGGGTCTTGCTAAATTGCTGAGGCTCTCGCTAAATTGCTGAGGCTGGCCTTGATCCTACAATCCTCCTGTCTCAGCCTCCCAAGTACTGGGATTACAGGCATGCACCACCATGCCTGGTTTCTGTTTTAATTTATTTGTTCATTTATTTTGTGGTACTGGGGATTGAACCTAAGGCGGTTCTACCTCTGAGCTTTTTATTTTTCATTTTAAAACAGGGTCTCACTAAGTTACCATGCACTGGCCTTGAATCTGTGATCCTCCTGTCTCAGCCTCCCAAGTACTGAGATTAGAGTTGTGTGCCACCACACCTGGCTCCTCATTTCTATTTTAGAAACAAAAAGTGCCCTCAGCAACTTAGCGAGACCCTGTTTCAAAATAAAAAATAAAATTGGGCTAGAGGTGTGTCTCTGAGGTAGAACACCCCTGGGTTCAATCCCCAGCACCAATAAATAAATAAATAAATAAATGACACATACACACCCCAATCATGGGAATTCTGGGACAGCTGGTCACATTACTTACAATGGTCCTACTGGAGATCTTTCTCTTCAGAATGAGGAAGGACATGGAGTCCCAGAGATTTAAAGAAAATTGGTCAGCTTCACACAGCCTGACCTGTACCCAACATTGAAGACAACTCTCCTGTTCCCAGGAGTCCAAGTCTCTTTCCCAGAGTGTCGCACATGGGAAGACAAGTTAACAAAACAAAACTGTACAAATTTATTTTTCTCACATTTCTGCAGCCTGGAGAGGACTGAGAGCAAGGTGGCAGCTGTCCTCAAAGGAGGACTTTTTTTTTTTTTTTTTTGCTCAAGAATGATAAAATAAGAAAGACTGGCTCCCTGGCTTGCAAAAGGCCGCTGTCAGGTTCCTCACACGCCTTTCCTCTCTCTGTGCACAAATCCCTGCTGTCTCTCTCTCGGTGTGTGTGTGTGTGTGTGTGTGTGTGTGTGTGTTTTACTGCTTTTGTTTTGTTTTTTGCAGTACTGAGGATTGAACTCAGGGGTACTCTACCTCTGAGCTACATTCCCAGCCCTATTTATTTATTTATTTATTTAGATACTGGGGATTGAACCCAGGGGCATTCTACCTCCAAGCTACACTTCTAGCCCTTTTTATTTCTTATTTTGAAACAGCGTCTCACTGAGTCGCAGAGGGCCTCATTAAGTTGCTGAGGCTGGTTGCGAACCTGCGATCCTCCTGTCTCAGCCTCCCAAGTACTGGGATCACAGGCATGTGTCACCACAGCTAGCTGGCTCAGAATGCCAACTTCTTTCTATGTCCTTACCTGGTGGAAGGGGCAGGGGGCTCCCTGGGGCCTCTTTTATAAAGGCACTAACCCCACTCATGAGGGCTCCACCCTTGGGACCCAGTTACCACCTAAAGGCCCCACATCCTCAGACTATCATACTGGGGGTTAGTTACAATGTCAACATATAAATTTGGGGGGACACATTCAGTCCAGGTCCAGGATTTGAAGTCCAGTAAATTGGGGAGGCAAAATAGTAGAGGTGTCTTTGTAAATGACCTCAGGGGACAAACCAAGGGTCATTTAGCAGCAGGACTCAAAGCAACTTTATAAAAGGGCCACTGAGCACCTGAGTTCCTTCCCAGTATCAAAAGGAATACACAAATATCTTTTGATTGGAGAAAGTGCAGATGACAAATCTGAGTTTCCCCTTAAGGGTTGACGTTATGGGCTAAATTAGGTCTACCCCAAATTCATATGTTGAAACTCTAACTCTCAAGACCTCAGAATACGACTGTATTTGGAGATAGGGCCTTTAAAGAACTGATTGTGTTAAAATGAAGTCATTAGCCAGGTGTGGAGGTGCAAGCTTATAAACCCAGTACTTGGGAGGCTGAGACAGGAGGATTGCAGGTTCGTGGCAAGCCTTAGCAACTTAGCGGGGCCCTCCACAACTTAGTGAGACCCTGTTTTAAAATAAAAAATTAAATAGGGCTGGGCGTGTAGCTCAGAGGTAGAACGCCTCTGGGTTCAATCCCCAGTACTAAATAAATAAATAAATAAATAAATAAAGATCATAGGGTGGACCCTAATCCAATCTGACTGGCACCCTTATGAAAAGGGGAAGTTTAGACACACAGAGAAACAGCAGCCAGATGTGGTGGCACATGCTTGTAATCCCAGTACTTGCAGGCCGAGACAGGAGGATCGCAGGTTTGAGGACAGCCTCAGCAAGTAGTGAGACTCTCAGCAACTTAGTGAGACCCTGTTTCAAAACAAAAACACTAAGGGCTGGGAGTGTAGCTTGAAGGTAGAATGCCCCTGGATTCAATCCTTGGTACTACAAAAAATAAGGAAGGAAGGAAGGAAGGAAGGAAGGAAGGAAGGAAGGAAGGAAGGAGAAGGAAGGAAGGAAGGAAGGAAGAAAGGGCAGGAGGGCAAGACTAGTACTTGGGAGGCTGTGACAGGAGGATTGCAGGTTTGAGGCCACCCTCCATGAATTAGCAAGACTCTTGGCAACTTAATGAGACCCTGTTTCAAAATATAAAGGGCTGGAAGTGTGGTTCAGAGGTAGATTCCCCCCCAACCCCCCTGGTTCAATCCCCAGTTCCATATACACAAAAAATCTGAGAGAGGGCCCTGGCCAAAACCCAACCACATTGGCACCTGATCTCAGGTTTCCCAGCCTCCAGAATGGTGCAAAATACATTTCTGTTGTTTATGAGCCCCCCACCCCCCGGGCTATGGTACTTTGTTGTGGCAGCTCAAATAAATTAAGACAGCCTGCTGGGGGCAAAAATTCCAACATTGGGAGATCAGTCAGAGGAGGCTCAGGTGGCAGATAAAAGGAGAGGGAGCTAGGATGAGCCCACTGTGTGCTGGACGCTTTTATGCTTGTTGTAATATCAATCTACACACGCCTCCTACAGAGTTGGGATTATCCTCATTTCCCAAAGGAACAAAGAAATCAAAGCTCAGAGATGAAAAATGATCAGTACAGGATTATGCAATTTAAAAAAAAAAGGTGCCCAGAACTGTAGGTTCCAAATTCAAAGGACCCAAGTGACAATACCAGATCTTTTAAAACATTTATTTTGGGGGGGAGGGGCACTGAAGATCGAGTTACTATGCACTGCTGGCCTCAAACCTGTGATCCAACTATCTCAGCCTCCTAAATACTGGGATTACTGGCGTGCACCACCATGCCCAGTGACAATACCAGATCTTTTTTTGTGTGTGTGTGTGGTGCCAGGAATTGAACCCAGGGTCATTCTACCCCTGAGCTACACCCTCAGTCCTATTTTATTCTTTATTTTGAAACAGGGTCTCACTAAGTTGCAGAGGGTCTCACAAATTGCTGAGGCTGGCCACGAACCTGCGGTCCTCCTGTCTCAGCCTCCCAAGTACTGGGATTACAAACGCGCGCTACCACGCCCGGCTCAATACCAGATCTTAAACTCTCAGGCAGACATGAATTCTGGAAATGACATGGATGTTGCTGGCTCCTCTCTTAGACAAACTTCTGCTGGAAAGAGGTCCCATGGAGAGGCCATCCTGAGTCCGTCCCAAATACTTGTCAGGTGAAGTCACACCAGCTTAGACTCAAAGGGGGACTTTCTCTCTCTCTCTCTCTCTCTCTCTCTCTCTCTCTCTTTTTTTCCTTCAAGAATGACAGAAGACTAAGTAGGCTGCAGGAACAAAGGGGTGCTGACTTTGGAACAATGAGAACTAAGACAACAAAGTTGAAGGCATTGTGTGCCTCGTTCCACTTACCCGGTGTTCTCTGAGTCATCTCTGTGTTGCTTGTTCAAGACCAGCTTCCTCCACATGGTGGGACAGATGGTCACTGAGGGCTCCCACTTTTAAAGAGCACGACCATGTGTGATGGGGAGCGGGGGATGCTCCACCCCCGCCCTGCTGCTCCCCAAGGCACAACAGGGAGGGGGGACTGTGAAGACAGGGGAGAGGACAGAGGGGATGGAGGATGCACCTCGCGTGCCGCGTTCCTGGGAGCTTGTGGGTAAGGCTGCAGGACCAGCTGCATGGGTGCTGTGGACCGAACGTGTGTCCCCAAAATCCATATGGTGGACCTAATTCCCAAAGTGACAGTGTTGGGAGGTGGGGGACTTTGGGAGATGATGGGATCAGTGTCCTTACAAAGAGGCCCCAGAGAGCTCCCTCCCCCCTTCTATCATGTGAGGTTCAGTGAGGCGCTGCCATCCATGAACCAGGAAGCAGCCCTCAGCAGACACCAAACCTGCCACGCCTCGATGTCTGGCCTTGATGTCTGGCCTTGATGTCTGGCCTCCAGACTGTGCATGATAAATTCCTGTTGTTTTTAAAGCACCAGTCTCTGGTGCTGTTTTGTAGCTGCTTGAATGAACTGAAGCACACTGTCTTTGCCACCTCGTGCCCTGCACCTTAATGGGGTCCAGTCATGATGGAGGTGAGGTCCAGGGGTTACATCCTGGACAATCTGTCTTGGAAAAGACGTGGAGCCTCTGATTTCAGGAACTGTGTGAGGCTCTGCAGATACAGGCTTTAGGATGTGTGTGTGTGTGTGTGTGTGTGTGTGTGTGTGTGTATGTGTGTGTGTTCTATGTGATGTATGTATGCATTTATTTATGTCTTTGTGTGCATGTATATGTGACAGTGTGTGGCTTTCAGTCTGTGGTTCTGATACACTGGTGGATGTATCTTTTTTTTTTCACCTACAGGGGATTGAACCCAGGGGCATTCTACCTCCAAGCTATCCCCCCAGCCCTATTTTTTTAAACAGTATCTCGCTAGATTGATGAGTCTCACTACTTGCTGAGGCTGTCCTCAAACCTGCGCTCCTCCTGTCTCAGCCTCCCAGGTACTGAGATTACTAGTGTGTGCTACCATGCCCGACTTTATTTTTATTTTTTATTTTTATTTTTTTTGCAGTACTGGGGATTGATCCCAGAGGCATTCTACCTCTGAGCTCCACCCCCAGCCCTATTTTTTTATTCTTTATTTGGAAACAGGGTCTCACTAAGTTGCGGAGGGCCTCACTAAGTAGCTGAGGCTAGCCGAGAACCTGGATCCTCCAGTCTCAGCCTCCCAAGTACTGGGATTACAAGCGTGCGCCACCACACCCAGCTAGCCGACTTTATTTTTTATTTTGAAACAGGGTCTCTCTAAGTTGCAGAGGGCCTCGCTAAATTGCTAAGGCTGGCCTCGAACCTGTGATCCTTGCGATCCTCCTGTCTCAGCCTCCCAAGTATTGGGATTACCGGTGCGTGCCACCACACCAGGCTGGTGGCTATCTATATTTTTCCAACTGAAGGGCTGCTTGCCAGTGCCTGTGCATGTGTAGCTGTTTCTGTAGTCTCCATGTGAACAGTGTGGCGCCCAGTGCTGCCCTGACAGAAGAAACACTTGCTCATGGCGCTCTACTCCCCCCACCCCACCTCGCACCGGCTGTCTCTATTATTGGTTCTGGAAACTGGAAGTCTGGGACAGAGATGTGGGCGGGGCTGGTTCCTTCAGAGGCTGTGGGAGAGAATCTACTCCAGGCCTCCCTCCTGCTTCTGAGGTACTGCAACCGAATTCCAGTACCTGCCCCAGTTTGCCAAATCAAATCATTGGGACAAGCCTTTGGGAAGGAGGAAAAAGAAATTTATTAATTTTCTAGTAGTGAACTTAAGAGTTCAAAATCAAACCCTGGCTTCTCCCGGAACAAAGGAATCAAGTCCCTTTTAAAAGTTCGCCCTTCAGGGTCACATGGCCTTGTCAGTAGAGACACAATTCTTGTCTAAGTCGTCCCTGAGTTGGTTCTTCCTCAGCCTCACAGGCGCCAGGTGTCCAGTCTTCACTCCTTTGGTCAGTAGACTGATAAGAGCCTGTTACATGTTAACAAGGGAAGAAGGAGAGGGGCACGAGGAAAAGAGGGGAGGAAAAATGTCAGCTTTGAGACAGGCCATCTGTTAGCTGCCAAGGTCAGAAGCAGG
>PVJS01063520.1:0-10467 GCA_004027185.1 Glis glis | reverse complement strand
TCTGAGGGAGGAGGAGGCTGGGGCAGGACCCCCGGGTCTGAGGGAGGGGGCCTGGGGCAGGACCCCCGGGTCTGAGGGAGGGGGCTGGGGGCTTCTCCAGGCTTGGGCCCCGTAGCAGGAGGGAGCTGGGAGAGGCAGAGGGTGAACACGTGTGAGCAGGCTGGGGCAGTGTCTGGGCGGGTTGGAGGGATGGGAAGGGAGAGATGGAGAGACACAGAGAGCTGGGGGAGGGGCAGGGGCTGGGGACACTCGCGGCCCAGGGGGGCTGCGCAGGGGCTGGAGGGAGGCCCAGGGCCCCGCGAGCTCCAGGCCCGGCCTCTGGGCCACAGATGGGGCTGAGCAGGGGTGGGGGGGAGTCTGGGCGGGCGCCAAGGTCGGCCTGGAATTCATAAACAGCTGTGCCGGGGGAGGCGCATTCCTGCGCGAGGGAGCGCCCCGCCGCCCTGCCAGCCCCACATCTGCGCCCCGCCCCGGCTCCGTCCCGCGCCCGCGCCCGCGCCTCGGAGCCCGGGAACTGGGGCAAAGGAGGCCGGGTGTGGGGCAGAGGGGACCCGGCGGGGCGGGCTGCAGAGCCCCTGGCCGCCGTCCAGGGCGCAGCCCCGCGGGAGAAAGGCCGGAGGCAGCTGTAGAAGCGATCGCGGCCGAGCCGGGGCTCCCCGGCGGCTCCAGGCCCGGGACGGGCGGGGTGGGGCCGCACACAATGGGGTCTCCGTGCCTGGTCTTAGGGGTAGAGGAGGAGGAGTCGCGTGTCCCTCCGTGGTGATTTGTGGGTGGGGGAGACCTGGGAGAGTGTGTCATTGTGCGTGTGTGGCGGGGTGTGGGTGGCCGCGTGTGTTTGCGTGTGACTACATGTGCGTCTCTGGACGTGGACAGCTGAGGTCTGGACTCTGGGGTTGTGTGATTTGGTTGAAGTGGTTCAAGTGTGTGCATGAGCATGTGCGCCGACTGGGTGTGTGTGTGTGTGTGTGTGTGTGCACGCACCCGTGCATGTACCTGTAGTGGTCCTGGGCATGACTTTGTGGGTCTGAGGGACTGCATAGAACTGAGGGAGGCACACTGGGATTGTGCGTGACTGGTTTTATCTCTATACAGTTATATTGTGAAATGCATGTGTATAGGTGTGTTTGAGCTATATCTACAGCCCTATTTTATTTTTATTTTGAAACAAGGTGTCTAAATTGCTGCAGGGCATGGTGGCACAAGCTTGTAATCCCAGTACTTGGGAGGCTGAGACAGGAGGATCGCAGGTTCACGGCCAGCCTCAGCAACTTAGTGAGGCCCTCCGCAACCTAGTGAGACCCTGTTTCCAAATAATAAAATAAAAAGGGCTGGGGGTGTAGTTCCGAGGTAGAATGCCCCTGAGTTCAATCCCCAGTACCACAAAAATAAATAAATAAAAATTAAAAAGTAATAAATTGCTGAGGCTGGCCTCTAACCTGTGATCCTCCTGTCTCAATTTCCCAAGTATTGGGATTACAGAGGTGCGCCCCTGTGCCCAGCTCTGTATCTACTTGTGTGTGTGTGGCGGGGGAGGGTACTGCGGATTGAACCCAGGGCTGCTCTACCTCTGAGCTATACCCTCTGCCCTTTTTATTTAGAGACAAAGTCTTGCTAAGTTGCCCAGGCTGGCCTGGAACTTGCGATCCTCCTGCCTCAACCTCCCAAATTGCAGGGATCACAGGTGTGTGCCACCATACCTGGCTGACTGCCTGTATCTTATAGTATGTGGCTGATTGTGGAGGGCTGTATGCGGCTGGGTGGGGGGGTGTGCCCTGGTGGGGGCGTGGCTATCTCTGTGTGTAATGTCTGTGAACACACATGTGGGTAGCTGTAGCATAGTGGGCCCCTCTGGCGGGTCTCCTGAACTGTGGGCCCCTGTGCCAGCCCTCTCACCTCTCTGTGCCTCAGTTTCTCCTCTGCAGATGGGGTGACAGTGCTGTCCACCTACTGGGTTGTCAGAGGGTTAAAAGCATTACACTGGGCAAGGCACTTAGTGCGTAGCACACAGTAGGCGCTGTATGGTGCTCAGGGGGTCTCTTTTTCTTGGGGCAGTGTCCTGGTTCCTCTCTGCCACGTCTCCATTCCCACGCTGACTCAACCTCCCCCCGCCCTGCCCCATGAGACACACTTTCCAAATCCTGGCCAGTGTGTGTGTGTGGACACTGGCGAGGGAGGGGGAGGCCCAGCTGCTGTTCCTCCGTGACCAGACTGACTTTCTCCCCCAAAACAATGTTCCTCATCCTTATCCCCTCTCCATCCTGTCCTTCCAAAGGAGCCTGCTTCCTCCTGTCTCAGCCTCCCAAGTACTAGGATTGCAAGCGTGCGCCACGACACCTGGCATGACAATGTTTCAAAATAAAAAATAAAATAGGGCTGGAGGTGTAGCTTGGAGGTAGGATGCCCCTGGGTTCCATCCCCAGCACACAACACACACACACACACACACACACACACACACACACACACACAGCCTGTCTCCTGGTGCGCTCTGAAGATTCACGCCCATTCTCTCTGGGAGAGAAAGCTTTGAGTCAGTGCCCGGTCCCTGTTCTGCTAGGGAGCTCCATCCGCTGGCTGCCAACTCAGCACCCGCCTCCAGGAAGCCCTCCCAGCCCTCCTGGGTCAGGCGCCCCCTCTGGCCTACCATGGCTCCCTGGATTCCCCCATCCCAGCTGGACCACTCTGGGGAAGGTCTGTAGCCCTGAAGCGCAGGGCTGGGGCTGCCTCAGCCTCCCCTGTAGAGCAGACAGCCAGAGGATGATTCCAGAATGACTCCCCACAGGGTCTGACACGCCCATGACTAAGAGTTGTTGAACACTTACAATGCCCCCAGCACTGTTGTTTTCTTTAATAATTTTATCAAGGTATAATTTACATGCCATAAAGCTTACCCACTTTCTTTTTCTCTTTGTGGACGGAACCCAAGGCTTTACACATGCTAGGCAACTGCTCCACTACTGAGCTGCATTCCCAGCCCTATTTTACTTTTTATTTTGAAACAGGGTCTTGCTAAGTTGCTGAGGCTGGCCTCAAACCTGCTATCCTTCTGCCTCAGCCTCTTACATACCGGGATTACAGGTGTGTGCTACCATGCCCAGTTTAAAAAACTTTTTTTTTTTTGCGGTACTGGCAATTGAACCCAGGGGCATTCTATCTCCGGGCTACATCCCCAGCCCTATTTTTTATTCTTTATTTTGAAACAGGGTCTTACTAAGTTGCGGAGGGCCTCACTAAGTAGCTGAGGCTGGCTGCGAACCTGTGATCCTCCGGTCTCAGCCTCCCAAGTACTGGGATTACAAGCGTGCGCCACCATGCCCGGCCAAACTTTTTTTTTTCTTCTCTGAGGCAGGGTCTCATTAAGTTACCCAGGCTAGCCTTGAACTTGCAATCAAATTCTTCCTCAGCTGCTCCAGGAGCTGAGATTATAGGTGCATGCCACCATGCCTGGCAAGCTCACTACTTTGAAGTGTATAGTTCAATGCCAGGCATTGTTTTTTTGTATTTTGCTTTGTTTTTGTTTGTTTTTGTGTGTGTGGTACTGGGGATTGAACCCAGAGGTGTTCTACCTCTGAGCTACACCCCAGCCCTATTTATTTATTTATTTATTTGAAACAGGGTCTTAATAGGTTTGCTGAGAGTGTTGCTGTGTTACTCATGCTGGCCTTGAACCTTCAATCCTCCTGTCTCAGCCTCCCAAGTACTGGGACTACAAGCATGGGCCACCATGCCCAGCCCAGGCATTGTTTTAAGCCCTTTACATATACTAACTCATTTATATTCTTTAAATCTTTCAGTAGTTCTATGAAGTAGGTGCTATTATGATTTCCATTTTGTAGAGAAGGAAACAGAAGTTCAGGGAGGTTAAGCTACTTTCCTAAGGTCACACAGCTGATAGGGACAGAGCAAGACTTCAAGCCCAGGTCTTTCTGACTGCTCGGGGTCAGGGGATCTCAATCCCTCCTCTCTGTTCTCCCAAGCTGTGCTTCTTGGAGTAAGCAAAGGCGAGAGGGCTGAATAAAGGAAGGAATGAGGGCATGAATGGTGAAAGGAATAAATGAATGGGAATGAATGAATGACCACAGGTGCCAGCTGCTGGCAAGGGTGACCTGTGAGGGCATGAACCTGATCTGTGCTATCCCAGTGCCCCAGATAGGGCTTGGTGCATTTATTTAAGGACTCTTAGTAGCTGGGCATGGTGGCACATGCCCGCAATCTCAGTACTTGGAAGGCTGAGACAGGAGGATTGCAGGGTTGAGGCCAGCCTCAGCAACATAGCAAGACCCTCCCTATTTCAAAATAAAAGATAAGCCGGGCATGGTAGCGCACGCTTGTAATCCCAGTACTTGGGAGGCTGAGACCGGAGGATCCGGGTTCGTGGCTAGCCTCAGCTACTTAGTGAGGTCCTCTGCAACTTAGCGAGACCCTGTTTCAAAATTAAAAAAAAAAATAGGGCTGGGGGTTTAGCTCCGAGGTAGAATGCCCCTGGGTTCCATCCCTAACACCCCCCCAAAAAAGGAAAGAACCAATGAACAAACCAGGGTGAGGAGCTGGAGCCAGAGTGATGGGGGAAATTGTGCGCGCTGGGGAGCCAGAGTACAGGGACACACTTGGAGACGCAGCTGTTTGTGCATTGACAAGGATTCGAATAGAATATCCGTACAGTCCACCGTCAGTCCAAAAGAACGGATGCTGCTGATTGGCCAGCAGGTGTATGTGGGGGGGTCTGATGTCTGTCCCTTGTGCCCCTGCCCTTCGCCCACTGCAGGCTACGACTTCCCGGCCGTCCTGCGCTGGTTCGCCGAGCGCGTGGACCTCATCATCTTGCTGTTTGACGCGCACAAGCTGGAGATCTCGGACGAGTTCTCCGAGGCCATCGGTGCCCTGCGGGGCCACGAGGACAAGATCCGCGTGGTGCTCAATAAGGCCGACATGGTGGAGACCCAGCAGCTGATGCGCGTCTACGGCGCGCTCATGTGGGCGCTGGGCAAGGTGGTGGGGACGCCCGAGGTCCTGCGCGTCTACATCGGCTCCTTCTGGTCCCAGCCGCTCCTCGTGCCCGACAACCGGCGCCTCTTCGAGCTGGAGGAGCAGGACCTCTTCCGCGACATCCAGGGCCTGCCCCGCCACGCTGCGCTGCGCAAGCTCAACGACCTGGTGAAGAGGGCCCGGCTGGTGCGGGTGAGCAGCCCTGGGGCCAGCATCCTAGGCGGGAGGCTCCCACCCGCCTCCACTCTTTTTAGTCCAGTTAGGCAGGGACTAGCTCACGGAGCCCGTCATTCTTTTGTTGTGTGTGTGTGTGTGTGTGTGTGTGTGTGTGTGTGTTACCAGGGATGGAACCCAGGGGCAGCTACCTCCGAGCTACACCCCCGGCCCTATTTTTTATCCTTTATTTTGAAACCCAGTCTCACGAAGTTGCGGAGGGCCTCACTAAGTAGCTGAGGCTGGCCCCGAACCCGGATCCTCCGATCTCCGCCTCCCAAGTACTGGGATTACAAGCGTGTGCCACCACGCCCAGCCTTGCCATTCTTTTATAGCTTTAAAAAATTATTATAAGCTGGGGGTGGCACATGCCTGTAATCCCAGTAATTGGGAGGCTGAGACAGGAGTATCTCAGGCTGTAGGCTGGCCTCAGCAACTTAGTGAGACCCTGTTTCAAAATAAAAAATAAAATAGGACTGGGGTATAGCTCAGAGGTAGAACACCCCTGGATTCAATCCCAGTACCCCCCCACACACACACTCAAATATTTATATACACACATACACATTAGCCAGTCATGGTGGCATCTGCCTCTAATCCTAGTACTTGGGGGGGCTGAGACAGGAGGATTGAAGGTTCAAGGCCAGCCTCAGCAACTCAGTAAGACCCTGTTTCAAAATAAAAAGGGCAGCCAGGCATGGTAGCTCATGCCTGTAAACCCAGTACTTGGGAGGCTGAGACAGGAGGATTGTAGGTTCAAGGACAGCCTCAACAAGTAGTGAGACCCTCATTAACCTAGCAAGACCCTGTTTCAGAAAACAAAAGAAAAATAGGTCTGGGGGTGTAGCTCAGAGGTAGAATTCCCCTAGGTTAAATCCCTAGTACTACAAAAAAAAAAAAAAGTGCTAGCAGGGCATGGTGGTGCAGGCTTGTAATCCCAGTACTTGGGAGGCTGAGGCAGGAGGATCACAGGTTCATGGCCAGCCTCAGCTACTTAGTGAGACTCTCCACAACTCTTTTTTTCAAAATAAAGAATAAAAAAAGTAGGGCTGGGGGTGTAGCTCAGAGGTAGAAAACCCCTGGATTCAATCCCCAATCCCCAGTTCCACAAAATAAATAAATAAATAAATAAAAAGGGCTGGGGGTGTAACTCAGAGAAAAATGCAGTGGCGCACACCTATGACCCCAGCACTTGAGGCTGAGGCAGGAGGATCACACCCAGCTCCTCTTGTGGTTTCTTCACAGCATCATCACTGCCTGACCTGTCAGTCATTCTTTAGGAGTCTGTCTTTACTGTCTGCCTCTTTGACTCCCATTTAAGTTTGACAGGATCAGGGACCTTTTAATTCCTTGGCTGATGTATCCCCAGCGTCTGGAACAGAATTGCTCAGTAAATATTTATTGAATGACTGACACTAGACAAACCCTCAGGTTTAACAAAATCTTCTCTGTGCCTGGCCCTCTGCTGGGGGGTACTGGGGACACAGCAATGACTGAGGTAGTGCCAGCCCTGCCCCGCGGGGCCTCCCAGTAACCAGGGCAGTCCCAGGATCCAGGGCTCCTGGGGGAGGAGACAGACCCATCTCAAGACAAAGACAGCCCAGGGGGCGTCAGGGAGGGGATCTTAGAGGAGAGGGTATGTGAGGGAAGACATCAGTGCTGAAGTCAGTGTAGACAGTGTGAGTAACTCTGTTGGAGGCTGGGGAGGTGGGTGGGAGGCAGAACACCTCGAATCTTATGGGCTGTGTCAACAAACCTGCATGCTGTCCCAAGGGCACTGGGGAGCCTTGGAAGGATTCAGAGCAGGAGAAAGACAGGATTAGAGCCCTGTAATCTCAGTATTTGGGAGGTCAAGACAGAAGGATTGCAGGCTTGAGGCCAGCCTCAGCAGTTTAGTGAGACCCTTAGCAACTTAGAAATAAAATAAAAAATAAAAATAAAAAGTTAAAAAATAGATAGCTGGGGGTGTAGCTCGGAGGTAGAATGCCCCTGGGTTCAATCCCCTGTACCAAAAAAAAAAAAAAAAAAAAGAAAGAAAGAAAAGCAGGATTAGACTGAAGCTAAGCTTTCTGGAGAGTGGATTGAAGGCTGGTGGAGACCAGGGAGGAGGTTGAAGACCAGTCCTGGCTCAGAACCCTCCTGGGGGCGGGAGAGGAGAGCAGCGCACTGGTTTAGGAGAGATTTTGGAAGCCAAGTGGAACATTCTTAGGGGAGGCTGCCAGGGTGGAGGCAGGGCAGGAAGCTGGCAGGCAGGGATGCCTAGGAGGTTCTAGGTGGTGGAGGAGCCTGAGGTGTTGGTTTAAGGAGCAGCAGAGGGGGGATGAGTCAGAGCCCCACCCCCACCCCAGGAATCCTCCTTGGCAAGGTGCAGCCCACTGTGGACGGGGCGGCTGCCCTGGGGGCCCTCGGAATCCACCTTCTCTCCTCTGCACCTCTCTCTCTGTCTTCTGCCCTTTTTCAGTCTCCCCCTGGTTCTCCCTCGTTTCCCCCAAAACCCTTGGGGAAGCAGAGGCACAAGGAGGGACAGCGGGCCGGGGCGGGGCGGGACACCTGGTGCCCCCACCAGGCTGGAGGCGGCTCCGGAAAGGCGGACAAACCCCGGAGTCGGACCCGCGCCCGGCCCGGCCGCCCTCCCACCTTATCTCTTCCTGGCACCTTCCCCCGCTTCCTCTCTGGAAAAGCCATCAGCGCCCTCCGGCCTGCGAGCTGCCCCGGGGTCCCGCTGGAGCCGCCGCGGCCCCGCCCCCGGGCCCCATTGGCCCGCTCGCTCGGGCCACACCCACCACCTCGGACACACCCCTGCTCTGATTGGCCCCTCCGGCCCCTAGGCCACACCCTCCGCCTCTCCCGCAGGTTCTTGGGTGGCTCAGCCGGTGCGCTAGCTCGAGGGGCGCAGGGAATTCAGGGTCCGCTGCGACCAGGCGTCACTGCGCCGTACCCCGCCCCGCATTCCCTCTCGCACCCCTCGCTAATGATTCGGCCACGCTTGGTCCGCTCACCAACAATGGCCCACATCGTTTTAGCCACTCCCGGATAAAATGGTTTTTTTTTTGTACTAGGTAGTGAACAAAGGGGCTTCTACCTCTGAGCTACACCCCCGGCCTGATTTATTTATTTATTTATTTATTTATTTATTTATTTGGTACTGGGGATGGAACCCAGGGGTATTCTACCTCCGAGCTACACCCCAGCCCTATTTTTCAGTCTTTATTTTGAAACAGGGTCTCACTAAATTGCGGAGGGCCACACTAAGTAGCTGAGGCTGGCCGCAAACCTACGATCCTCCTGTCTCAGCCTCCCAAGTACTGGGATTACAAGCGTGCGCCACCACGCCCGGCTTTAATTTTTTATTTTGAAACAGGGTCTCGATAAATTGCTGAGGCTGGTCTCCAACCTGTGATCCTCTTGTCTCAGCCTCCCGAGTCCTGGGATTACAGATGTGTGCCACCACGCCCGGTTTAACAGATATTTTCTTTTTTTTTTTTTTGCGGTACCGGGGATTGAACCCAGGGGCGTTCTACCTCTGCGCTACACCGTGGCCCTATTTTTTTTTACTTTATTTATTTATTTATTTATTTATTTATTTATTTATTTTGCGGTACCGGGGATTGAATGCAGGGGCGTTCTACCTCCGCGCTACGCCCCCGGCCCTATTTTTTTTTATACTTTATTTTGAAACCGGGTCTCACGAAGTTGCGGAGGGCCTCACTAAGGAGAGAGAGAGAGAGAAAGAGAGAGAGAGAGAGAGAGCTGAGGCTGGCCGCAAACCCAGATCCTCTGGTCTCCGCCTCCCAAAGTACTGGGATTACAAGCGTGCGCCACCACGCCTAGCTTAACAGATATTTTCTTATTGAACATTGAAGATTGTTTCATGGGCCAAGCACGGTGACACACGCCTGTAATCTCAGCATTTCGGGAGACTGTGGCAAGAGGATGGCAAGTTTGAAGCCAGCCTGGACAACTTAGTGAGACCCTGACTCGAAATAAAAAATAAAAAGGGCTAGCTCAGTGGTAGAGTGCCCCTGGGATCCATCCCCAGTACTGCAGGGAGATGGGGAAGGGACACGGAGGGAGCCAGACGCAGAGAGTTCCAGGCAGAGCAAGGGGCAGGAGCAAAGGCCCTGGGGTGGGGAAAGGCTGGCTTGCTTGTCAGCCAAGGAATGCCAGCAAGGACTGTGGAGAGGAGTAAAGAGGCAGGGGACAGAGGTGCTGCTGGATGAGACTGCGGGAGCTGAATCATGCAGGCAGCAGCACTCAGAGTTTTTGGTCTCAAGTCCCCTTTCCACTCTTAAAAATTACTGAGGACTCCAAAGAACTTGTATGCCCATGGGCTAAATCTAGTCTATATTTATCACATTAGAAGTTAAAACTGGAAATCTGGGCGAGGTGGCGCGCGCTTGTAATCCTAGTACTTGGAGGCTGAGACTGGAGGATCCTGGTTCGCAGCCAGCCTCAGCTACTTAGGCCCTCCGCAACTTAGTGAGACCCTGTTTCAAAATAAAGTATAAAAAATAGGGCCAGGGGTGTAGCTTGGAGGTAGAACGCCCCGTGTTCAATCCCCGGTACCGAAAAAAAAAAAAAGTTAAAACTGAGCCGGGCATGGTGGAAAATGCTTGTAATCCCAGTACTTGGGAGGCTGAAACCAGAGGATCTGGGTTCGCGGCCAGCCTCAGCTACTTAGTGAGGCCCTCCGCAACTTAGTGAGAGCCTGTTTCAAAATAAAGAAGAAAAAATAGGGCTGTGGGTATAGTGTGGAGGTAGAATGCCCTTGGGTTCAATCCCCAGTACTGCAAAAAAAAAAGAAGTTTGTTGAAGATAAAATTGGGCCGGTTGTCGTGGTGCACACTTGTAACTTGGGAGGCTGAGACAGGAGGATCGCAGGTTTGAGGCCAGCCTCAGCAATTTAGTGAGGCTTTCAGCAACCTAGTGAGACCTTGTTTGCAAATAAGAAATAAAATCAGTACTGGACGTGGTGGTCCACGCTTGTAATCCCAGTACTTGGGAGGCTGAGACAGGAGGATCATAGATTCAAGGACAGCCTCAGCGAGTAGTGAGGCTCTCATCAACCTAGTGAGAACCTGATTCAAAATAAAAAAAAAAAATAGGGCTAGTGGTGTAGCTCAGAGGTAGAATGCCCCCGGGTTCGATCCCCAGTACCACAAAAAAATAAAAAAGAAAGAAAGAAATTCGGGCAGGGGGTGTAGCTTGGAGGTAGAATGCCTCGGGGTTCAATCTCCAGTACAAAAAAAAAAAAAAAAGAAAAGAAAA
>PVJS01063518.1:0-10433 GCA_004027185.1 Glis glis | reverse complement strand
GAGGCCCCCCGCAACTTTGTGAGACCCGGTTTCAAAATAAAGTATAAAAAAAAAATAGGGCCGGGGGTGTAGCGCGGAGGTAGAACGCCCCTGGGTTCAATCCCTGGTACCGCAAAAAAAAAAAAAAAAATTAATGATATATTTTCAGACTTGAATATAGGTACTAATAAAAATTTGCTTAATGAAAAAATAAGTGACTTTTTCTTTTAAATACTAAATGGTAAGTAGGTAGCATATATTTTAAATCAGAATTATAATTCAGAAGGATATAGAGCAAAAGCAAAAGAGAAGATACATCAAAACTGTTTTTGTTTTGTATGAATTTCTATTTGAGATCTGTAATAACCATAGGACAACATAAATATTCTGTTTGAACACATAGAGGATTCCTTTTCTCTATCCCTTTTGAAATTGGCCATGCAAATTGCTTTAGTCACTGACATATGAGATTTTCAAAGCAAAAGTTATGACTATGTAAGATTTCCTACCTTCTCTTCCTCCTATCTCTGTGATCATGAAAGCACTTGAGGTGGGATCCCCATCGCCCTGGGTGCTTGAGTGAGGATGATGAGTGGTGCTTCCTTCCTAACTGACATTATGCATCTAGTATAAGAAACAAGCTTCTGTTAGGTAAGCCACTGACATTGGGGCTTATTCATTACTACTGCAGAGCTGAGCTTATCCTGACTGACACAATGCAGTTGTCTATAGAGTTGTCATAATTCCGCTTATTTTCAGACAAGTTTTTAAATTGCTACAGTCTCTCAATTATTTTGTCATTTGATTTTTCCATGTTTATGTTAATTGAATTAGAACCATGTATATTTTTTATTTTTTGGTAGTGGGGATTGAACCCAGGGGCATTCTACCTCTGAGCTTCTACCCCAGCCCTATTTTTTTTTTTTGGGGAAATAGGGTTTCTCTAGGTTGATGAGAGTCTTACTAATTGCTGAGGTTCTCCTTGAACCTGTGATTCTCCTGTCTCAGCCTCCCAAGTACTGAGATTCCAGGTGTGTGCCACCATGCCCGGGTAATGTATACTTTTTAAATCAACAAGTATGGTTCTTGTTATGCATATTGAATAAATTATTTACCTTTCAGGTTTAACTTCTATAGATCAGTGAGTCAAATTTCTAAATTTCTGGAAATAGTAAGTATAAATTAGCTTAGTAAATGTGTCTTTACTAATACTAATACTCTCAGAAAACCTCAGGTACTTCAAATTTTAAAGTGCCATTTCATGGATACTGTAATGCTGCAATCCTGGGAGATAAACAGGGCACATTTATTGTCCATTTTGTAGGTGTGAAAGCTGCAGCAAAGGCATTTGCTCCAGGTGGTGGCTTATAAGCAGCAGAGTTAGGATGTCATCTTCTGGCTGACATTTCACTTGTCTTTGTTTTTCCTATCCTCCCATTATGGTTAGTTTTATGTACAGGGAAATGTGGGTTGGGGAGGGAAGGAAGGACTTGTTTCTCATTTACTGTATCTTTTTTTCCTAAACATTTTCACCAGAGATAAAAAGTTATACAAAGCCAAAAAATTCATTACATTTTACCCTCCATTTTGCTAACTGGTAGGGTTTCCATGCCTAATTTAAAATATATACATATTCTGAATATAACTTTTTAAATTTTCAAATTCATGTCAGTTGGTGAGGAGAGACTTACATATTTTAAATGAAGTAAGGTCAAATTTGTGTGAAACTGTGTCGTCTTAGTGAATTTTCCAGGGTCAATTATAAACTAAGCAGGTTTTAGTCATGGACTAAATATAGCTACAATATTGTAGAATTCTAAAATGTTACCAATACAGGTTATACATATAGAATGAGCTTTTACTGGTTTCTAGCCAGGACTGCAGTGTCTTGCTCCTGGAGGAGCTATGCAAAGGTGATCAAATGCTTATTTACAGTTATTGCTGTCATTTCTATGGTTAACTCATGACTTAGTACACCTGGTGATTTGGACCTAGGAATTTGAGTAAAGCAGAATGTATTGACTTTTGAAGAAGGCAGAATCTTTCCTGTTTTGTAGCATTGAGAAAGTAAACAGTTAACTGGCTTTTATCCTGAAGAAAATGACAAATGGCCAGCCAGGTGCCCTGCTCATCAGAGACTTTCAGTTTATATCATTCTGTTCTGTCTTATGGAAGTGATTTGTAGATAAAAGACAATTTACTGTGACATAGATGTTTTTTAAGTAAGAATTTTGGAAATCTTAAGAATTAATTTTACATTACTGATTGTATTGTGTGAGAAATCTCTTGCATGCAGGCTTTGAAAAACTCCTTCTGATTCTGATGCAAGTATTTAAAAAGGCATTTAAAGCTGTGCGTGGTGATGCACACTTGTAATCCCAGTACTTGGGAGGCTGAGCCAGGAGGATCGCAGGTTCACGGGCAGCCTCAGCTGCTTAGGGAAGCTCTTTGCAACTAAATGAGACCCTGTTTCAAATAAAAAATAGAAAAATAGGACTGGGGCTGGGGATGTAGCTTGGAGGTAGAATGCCTCTGAGTTCAATCCCCAGTACCGCAAAAACAAAAAAAAAAAAAAAAAAGAAAAAGGAATTTAAGAACCTTTTTTTTTTTTTTTTGGTGGTACTGAGGATTGAACCCAGGGGCATTCTGCCTCTGAGCTACACTCCCAGCCCTATTTTATTCTTTATTTTGAAACATGGTCTCACTAAGTTGCAGAAGGCCTCACAAGTTGCTGAGGCTGGCCGTGAACCTGCGATCCTCCTGTCTCAGCCTTCCAAGTACTGGGATTTACAAGCATGTACCACAACACCCGGCTAAGAACCTTTTCTTATTGCATATTACAGAAAGTTTTTTTGCTTTAATATTTAAGTTTTAACAAATTTTAAAAAATAAATTGCTTAGAAAAAAGTAATAAAGTATCCATCTTATACTTGACTTTGAAATTGATTAGTAAATGTTTTCTATTTATCAGAAAGGTTTTTTTTTTTTTGCAGTACCGGGGATTGAACCCAGGGGCCTTCTACCTCTGCGCTACACCCCCAGCCCTAATTTTTATACTTTATTTTGAAACCGGGTCTCACGAAGTTGCGAAGGGCATCACTAAGTAGAAAGAGGGAGAGAAACAGGGAGAGGGAGAGAGAGAGGAAGAGAGAGAGACAGAGAGAGAGAGAACGAGTGCTGAGGCTGGCCATGAACCCGGATCCTCCGGTCTCCGCCTCCCAAAGTATTTGGGATTACAAGCGTGCGCCACCACGCCCAGCTAGAAAGGTATTTTTTAATGCTCATCTATAAAGTTGATAGAATTTTTTAAAGTAAAGTATATTAGGAAACGTGTAGTCACTTTAAAAAGTATAATAAATCATTTATGTAAGAAGTATTTGTCCTTGTTTCATTGTCAGTATATAAGGTTCTTTCAGTTTCATATTTCTATAAAAATATGTTGTCATTTATTAATAAATATGTCACTCTGGGGTTGTTTTTATTGTATCCAGTTTTAAAACTATTTGTTTTTTTGACCTCTTAATTTCTTTTCCTTTTTTTCTTGTTTTGTAATTTTTTCATAGTTGATGCAGGCCTTAGACATTTTTGAGTTAGAATAGAAATAGAAAATACAAGCTGACATAAAGATTTTTAAACCAAATGCTCATTTTTCAGACACTTTAAAATATGACAAATGCAGAAATAGAACTTTGTAAAAAGTGGGATAAAATTCAGAGACAGCATATTATGTTTGTCTTGGAGGGAGAATAGAAATCAGATCTGGGAAATTTTTATAAGAGCTGGTGCCTAAATAGGGTGTAAAAGATAACTAGATGTTTGCCAGATGGTTAGAAGGAGAAAGATATTCTAGTAGAGACAAAAGCATATTGAAAGGTTCAGAAGCCTGACCTAATAGATTATGTTTCAGGAAGTACAAGTTCTTTATAATGCTGGAATATAAAATATTAGAGGGAAGTTGGGAGATAAGACTTGAAAAATAGAGCCAGATTCAAGGGTTTTCTGGGTCCTGCTGAAGAGTTTGGGTTTTAACATATAAGTCATGGGAAACTAATTAAAGGGTGTTAAACCACTGAAGTGGCAAGACCATATTACTCTTGTAGAAAGGTAGTGTAGCACTGTGTGGATGTCAGGGTACCTGGGTGTGTAGGTGACAAAACTGAAGGAGCCTAGTTGGCTAGCCATGATTATTTATGGGAAGTTTGACTTCAGACACATATTCAGAAGGTAATACCATGAGATATAAGAGAGAGAGAGAGAGATCTTTCCCTCCCTCCCACTTTCTTCTTTCTTTCTATTTAGAAAGTAATTTGAGACTGGCATGGTGGCACATGCCTGTATGTAATCCCAGTACTTGGGAGGCTGAGACAGGAATATCACAGGTTTAAAGCTAGCCTCAGCAACATAGTGAGGCCCTCAGCAACTTACTGAGATCCTGTTTTAAAACCAAAAATAAAAAGGGCTGAGGAGTATAGTTCAGAGGTAGAATGCCCCTGGGTTCAATCCTCAGTACCAAAATAAATAAATAAATAAATAGTAATTTGAAGATGGATGTGTGGCACACGCCTATAATCTTGGTACTTGGGAGGCTGAGAGAGGAGGATCACAGTTTCAAGAATAGCCCTAGCAATGTAGCGAGACTCTCAGCAACCTAGCAAGACCCTTTTTCGAAACAAAAAATAAAAAGGGCTGGAGATATGACTCAGAGGTAGAATGCCCCTGGGTTCAATCCCCAGTACCACCTACCAACAAACAAACTAAAACAAAAAGTAATTTCAAAATTTAAAACCTTATTACTTTAGAGCTCTCATAAAAAGGCACATTTCACACATCATTGGTTACCCAAAAGAAAGTGTCTGCCATGTTGCCAAGGAACAGACATATAGAGATATCACAGGTATTTTTCTTTCTAGACTTAGGGATTGTTTTTTAGTCATGTAGATGTCTATGAAATCTTCTTAGAGAATTGTTCCTTTTATGATTGTAGGTTCCCTCTTTACTTGTATTACTCATATTTACTCGCTTATATTTAAAATTTATAAATGGATTATTAGCAACATGGCAAACTAGTTTTCTTCCCTGTTAGTATTTGCATGTATGTGGGGTTCTAAAAAAAACCCTCTATTTTTATCTTTTCTGTGTGGTTTTATGTCACTTGTCAATACAACAATGTTATCTTTGTTATATTGGAAGGAATTCACATGGTCACTTTTGTATAAATTACTATATAATGTATTAAAATTATAATTTTAACAACTTAACTTTTAGTAGATTTAATAGATTTTTGCTTTATGAATCAAGTGATTTTATATGAAACAGCAATTATAGTTTTCTTTTTTTTTGTTTTTTGTTTTTGGCAGTACTGGGGATTGAACCCAGGGCCATTCTACCTCCAGGCTATACCTCCAGCCCTATTTTTTATTCTTTATTTTGAAACAGGGCCTCACTAAGTAGCTGAGGCTGACCGGGGACCCAGATCCTCCAGTCTCAGCCTCCCAAGTACTGGAATTACAAGCATGTGCCACCATACCCAACTGCAATTATATTTTTCTTAATGTTCAGTTAAGAAATTCAGAGGTTTAATTCAAACTCTAATTGCAGATTTAAGTCTGATTTTTAAAGCACATTAGATTCCTAATAGCGCTAATTTATGTATTTTAATCTTCTGAAAGCAGAAACACTCCTATAAATGAAATAAATCTTATTTAAAATTAAATAGATCAAATTATCTTAAATGTTTCAGACAGTTAAAAAGGCAGTACATACAACACAGCTCATAAGTATAGGGCCTATGTATATATCCATGTGATTATAGTATGCCCCAAAGAATCACTATTGTAGTTTTAATTTACTTCTCCTAAGAATTATCAGTCCCTATCCAAGGTAATGAGAATTACTATATTTGTCCTTGTCACTAAATCACTAATAGTTTGTGATTTCTTTTTACCCTTCCTATACTGGGGATTAAACCTAGGGGTACTGTACCACTGAGCTTCATCCAAACCCATTTTATTTTTTACTTTGAGACTGGGTCTTACTAAATTACAGGCTGACCTTGAACTTCTGATCCTCCTGCCTCAGCCTCCCAACTAGCTGGGATTATAGGTGTGCATCACTCTACCCAGCTAATAGTTTGTGATTGTTGATTGGAGATCTGGAAATGAGACATATGATTTGGAAATACTTTTCATGATGTATATCTTTTGTCAACTCCTCCAGAGAGCTAACAGGGTGCTTCTTTTTCTACAGATCTTTTTTCTACCCTGCTGTATACTCTGGGATGCTCAGTTCTGTAGACTCTATGAATGACTCCTGTGCCTTTTAGTTTCTGGGTAGAGATGGTCTATTTATTCATGTTCTCAGCAAGAAATCAAAGGGAGGGGAATGAGACAGGGTCGTTTCTACTCAAGGTTGCCATATGCTGGCTGTGTTCTTTACAGAACGTCACTGTTCAAGACAGTCCTCTCTACGGATTCTCTCTTTTCTGGGGTCTCTGAATTGCACTTGTACTGGTTCCTTTTGCCCTAAGGTGGCGATGCCAGTGATTCTGCCCTGAGTCACACTAAACTATCCTTTGAATTTCTTTGTGTCAATCAACCTCCCTCTGGTTAAGTAGGGTGTGCCATCTCTGTTATTGGAAGCATAACTAATATGTGATCTAGGAATGAGTTAGTGCTATCTTTACTATTGGTCTTAGGGCATTATGAACTCACATTTTTCACCTGGGTTGTAATAGTAGCCCCACCCTTTGTCTCACTGTTCAGTTCTTTTCCCTGAGATAAGGAATCCCTTAAGCATTACCTTAGGGCTTTACTTCATCATGGTAGTGACACATTAAAAAAATGTGTAATTTCCTGTCTTAAAGTCTGATGTGTATTGAAGGGATCCCGAATCCCCTATTTGGGAGGAAAATGCACTTCCATTCTTTTAAATAATCTATTGAGGTGAAACACATGTAACACACATTTAAACCACTTTAAAGTTAATTCAGTGGTGGTCACTATATTCACAATGTTGTGCCACCCCCACCTCTGTCTACATTATTCCAAAGTAAAGATCTTTCATCTATTAAGCAATTTCTCCCTATTCCTCTGCCCCCAGCTCCTGGTGACCACCAGTCTCCCTCTGTCTGTATAGATTTATCTATTCTGGAGATGTATTTCCTTCCTTCCTTTTCCTTTTTTTTTCCTTTTCTTTTCTTTTTTGTGGCACTGAAGATTGAACCCAGGGGCATTCTACCTCTGAGTTACGCCCTCAGCCCTTTTTTTTATATTTTTATTTTTATTATTTTTATTTTTATTTTTTTGTGGTACCAGGGATTGAACGCAAGGGCGTTCTACCTCTGCACTACACCCCCGGCCCTATTTTTTATACTTTATTTTGAAACCAGGTCTCACGAAGTTGCAGAGGGCCTCACTAAGGAGAGAGAGAGAGAGAGAGAGAGAGAGAGCGAGCTGAGGCTGGCTGTGAACCCGGATCCTCCGGTCTCCGCCTCTCAAAGTACTGGGATTACAAGCGTGCGCCACCACGCCCGGCAGCCCTTTTTATTTTGAGACAGGCTCTTGCTAAGTCTGAGGCTTGGTATTGAATCTGTGATCCTCCTGTCTCAGCCTCCCAAGTACTAGGATCACAGGTATGTTTCATCATGCTGGGCTTATTCTGTAGATTTCAGATAAATAGAATCATACAGTATATATCCTTTTGTGTCTGGGTTCTTTCATGTAGCATGTCTTTGAGGTTCATTCATGTGGTAGTATGATCAGTCCTTCATTCCTTTTCATTGCCAAGTAATAATTCATAGTATGAATACACCACAGTTTGTTTATCCATGTACTGAACATTTAGACTGTTTATGCCTCTGGGCTACTGTGAATAATACCGCTATAAATATGCCTGTATAGGTACTTATTTCAATAGTTTCTTTTGGATATATACCAAAATGTAGAATTGCAGGGTCACATGTTAATTCTATGTAGTTTGTCAATTTTGTTAATCTTTTTGAAGAACCAACTTTTGGTTTCATTGATTCTATTATTTTTCTCTTCTCTTTTATTTATATTCACTTATTATTATTTCCTTCCTTGTGCTAGCTTTGGATTTAGTTTGCCCTTCTTTTTTTAATTCTTTAATGTGTAACATTGGGGTTTTTTTTGGAGATCTTTCTCTTTTTTTGTGTGTGTGTGTGGTACTAGGGATTGAACCCAGGGGCATTCTACCTTCGAGTTACACCCCCAGCCCTATTTTATTTTTATTTTGAAACAGGGTCTCACTAGGTTGATGAGAGTTTCACTACTTGCTGAGGCTGTCCTTGAACCTGTGATCCTCCTGTCTCAGCCTCCCAAGTACTGGGATTATAGGCATGTGTCACCACACCCAGCTGAGATCTTTTTTAATGTAGGCATTAACTGCTATAATTTTTCCCATATGTTTGGTATGGGGGTTTTTTTTGCATTTATTCATCTCTATTTTCTAGTTTCCCTTGGTATGTCCTTTTTTACCTATTACTTATTTTAGAGTATGTTGTTTAATTTTCACATATTTATGAATTTTCTAGCTTTCTTCTTTTATCGATTTCTAGCTTCATTCCAATGTATGCTTTGTATGAGATTAATCTTTTAAGATGTATTGAGACTTGTTTTGTGGCCTTACATATGTTCTCTTTTGGAGAGTGTCGCATGTACACTTGAGAATAACATGTATTCTTTTCCCAGTCTCTCCTCCCAGGCTTTAGATCAGACCAAGAATAATTTGCTAATAATATCTACTCAGCTCTCTGGAACCAGGGCCCATGGCCCTACAATGGTTACACAGACTGCTGAGCTGGGGAGGTACAGAGCAGTGGCAAGCGAGAATGCCACAGAGCTTTTCTACCATTTTAAAATGACCTTTCTCTTGATTCAGCACTCACTTGGTTACTATAAACCTTTAGGTATTTTTCAGAGTTCTGGGCGTTTCTGCTTATTTGTTTTTCAGTATTTCTTTTGCAGGATTGAGGCTTAGAACCTTCTTTACCATTTTTCTGAGATTCTCTCCCCTTGTTCACTTTTATAAAAAGTTTGTGTTATTATGATAAGAACACTTAACATGTGGCCTACCATCTTAATATTTTTAAAGCATACAATACAGAATTGTTGTCAATAGGTATAGTATTGTACGAGCGGATCTTTAGAACTTAATTCATCTTGCTTAGCTGAAACTTTATACCCATTTATTAGTAACTTCCCATTTCCCTTCCCCTTTGTTGACTTTTATAATCCACTTATGTCTCCTTGACCACCATTCTGTAATCACTTCATGAATAGTTTATTCATATTTTTATTACTATTTATTCATACTCTATTTCTATTACTCTCTCTTGGTAGGCAGAGACAACAGTGTCTTGGCAAATCACCTCCCTGAATCTCAACTTACTCTTTATAAATTGGCAATACTCTCCTTTGCTCCTCTTTTTTCTTCCTTTCTGGGTTTTATGGAGATCAAACAAGAAAATGAATATGAAAATATTTTGTAAAGTTAACCTAATCTGCTGATGTGATACTTTATCAGTGTCTTATTTTCTTTTGTTAGTGAAATATGAGTTATCAAGAGCCATTACGTAGAAATAAGTCAAACTGGGAGCTTTGTGAATCTATTTTCTATCCCACATATTTTGTCAGCACATTATGGTTACAGCAGAACATGCATATTTTTTGGATCACTGCAGTCTGAAATGATTGCCCTTGAGCAAAGAAAGAAAAGAACAAGTGAGGGGAAAACCCACATCACCAAACTTCTTTCAGTCCATTGCAATCAAGTCTGAGTTTAAACGTTGCCAATTATATTCATGTACTTTTGTACCTATAATATTAAAACACAAATTTATTAAAAGTTATAGTCAGTTTTTTGTGTATCTTAAGAGATCATTCTCAATCTTCTGTTTTTTTTTCTAGTATACTTTCATAAATTTCCATGTCCCTGGCATAAGACCTAAGGATACTCTGTCAGCCATCTGAAAGTATTATCCTTTTAGAGAAAAGCAATGATAATGAGATATGCTTTAGGCATATTTGTGTGAGATTTGATTTTGATGATAACATATTGTTACTTCTGTTATTTAAAAGCTTCCTTATAGCTGAGTATGGTGGTACACGCCTGTAATCCTAGTACTTGGGAGGCTGAGGCAGGAGGATCGCAGGATTGAGGCCAGCTTCAGCAATTTAGCGAGACCCTGTTTCCAAATTTAAAAAGTAAACAAATAAAAAGGGAAGGGGAAGCCGGGCGTGGTGGCGCACGCTTGTAATCCCAGTACTTTGGGAGGTGGAGACCGGAGGACCGGGTTCGCGGCCAGCCTCAACTAACTCTCTCTCTCTCTCTCTCTCTCTCTCTCTCTCTCTCTCTTTCTCTCTCTTTCTCTCTCTACTTAGTGAGGCCCTCCACAACTTCGTGAGACCCGGTTTCAAAATAAAGTATAAAAAATA
>PVJS01063517.1:0-10469 GCA_004027185.1 Glis glis | reverse complement strand
AAAAAAAAAAAAAAAGAGAAAGAATAGTCAGTAAAGGCAAATCCACATTATTCAGAGGATTATAATAGGATCCAGAGTTGTAAACATAACATTCACAATGTCCAAAATGTGAAAAAAAGCAAAAAAAAAAAAAAACAAGGTAATTTGACCTATTCTTGAGAGCAAAGATGAAGTGGAGGTCATCCCCAACAAGACCAAGATGTTAGCAATCAGCTTTCAAGGATTTTATAGTAACTATTATAACTATACTCAATGATAAAAAGAAAATTCTCTTGACTTCTCTAGAAACTATGGAGCCAAGAAGATAAGAAAATCACATTTTCAAACACGTTAAAAGAGTTATTAGAATAAAAAGATATATGCTAAGACAGATATTTAAAATTAAGACCTAAATTTCCATCTTAAGATAGTAGTAAAAAGAGAACAAATTAAACTAAAGTGAGCAAGAACAAAGGAAATAATAAGCATATGGTCAGAAATTAAAGAGAAAACACACAGTAGGGAAAATTAACAAAACTAGATTTAGTAACATTGATTAAACATGAAAGAAACAAACACAGATTACTAACATCAAGAATGAAAGAGCTTATTTTTACAGATTGTGTACATTTTCAAAGGATAATAAAGGAATTTTATGACCAAGTATGTCAAAAAACTTTATAAACTTAGGTAAAATATATGAATAGGTGAATATTTGAAAAATATAACTAGTCCAAATTAACACAAGAAAAAAATCTGGCTAGCCTTATATCTATTAAAGAGACTGAGGTCTCATCCAAAACCTACCAGTATTTAATCTTCATATGTTCTCACTGGAAAATTCTCTCATACTTAAAAAAATGGATCACTAGTTAAGCTAACTTAGAAAGGAGAATAGAGGAAAATTACTAATTTATGATATGAAGTCAGCAGAAGACTAATGTTCACATCTTCCAAGGAAGGTATAAAAGAGAGAGAGAGAGAGATGGAGAGAGAGAGAAGAAAAGAAAAACTACAGCCCCCAAATCCTTATTAGTATAGATGAAAATATTACCAAATGTTATAGTTAGATATAGAATGTCACCTGAAGAGTTGATGTAATTAAGTCATGAGGATTATAATCTCATCAGTAAATAAATCCATTGTAATGGATTGACCTAGGCAGATTGGATATAGCGGGAGAAGGTGGGTTCCTGGGGGTGTGGCTTGGGGACTGTGCTGTCTTTGAATTCCCTTTCTTGTTTCTCTCTCTTGCTTCCAGCTTCTGTGATATGAGAGCAGAGCCCTTGTGCTCTATCCCTCTCTTCTTCCCATTGCCATGCCCTGAGATCCACAAACCCCAGTATCACATGGACTGAACCCACAAATTTCCAAAAACTGTGAGCAAATAAATCTTTGTTCCTCTAAGCTGTGTGGACAGTCATTTTGCATTACAGCAGTAAGAATGTTGACCAAGATACCAAAGTTCTAGCAAAACAAATATAACATTATTTCTAAAGGATGCCATATCATGACTAAGAATTACTACCAGAATGCAAGATTCAATTAACATTTGAAATCAATAATCAAAATTCACCAAATTCATATTATAATAAAAGAGAGAAATCTAGGTCCAATGATGTAAAAAAAAAAGCATTGAACAAAATTCAATGCTCCTTTATGTTAAAAAACAAACAAATCTGCCAGGCGTGGTGGCTCACACTTGTAATCCCAGTACTTGGGAGGCTGAGACCGGAGGATCCAGGTTCGCGGCCAGCTTCAGCTACTTAGTGAGGCCCTCTGCAACTCTGTGAGACCTGGTTTCAAAATAAAGGATAAAAAATAGGGCTGGGGGTGTAGCTCAGAAATAGAATGCCCCTGGGTTCAATCCCCAGTACTGCAAAAAAAAAAAAAAAAAGAAACAAATACAAATCTCTTGACAAACTAAAAATGAAAAGAAACTTCCTAAATTTGATAAAGATAGCTCATATAAAAATATATGAAAAACATAATATTCAATTATGAAATACTGAATATTTTCTGAAATTGGGAACAAAAACAAAGATTCTCATTCCTATGACTTATATTCAAAATCAGAGGGTTAAATCCAGAGGGAATCGCACCAAGTGCTGTAAGCATCTATGCTTGTATCACTTTGAACCTCACTATGAGGGGTAATTACAATATACCAATAAAAGTGTAGTTTAAAAAAAACCCCAGCCGGGCGTGGTGGCGCACGCTTGTAATCCTAGTATTTTGGGAGGCAGAGACTGGAGGATCTGGGTTCTCGGCCAGCCTCAGCTCACGCTCTCTCTCTCTCTCTCTCTCTCTCTCTCTGTCTCTCTCCCTGTCTGTCTCTCTCTCTCTCTCTCTCTCTCTCTCTCTCTACCTAGTGAGGCCCTCCGCAACTTCGTGAGACCCAGTTTCAAAATAAAGTATAAAAAAATAGGGCAGGGGGTATAGCGTGGAGGTAGAAAAAAAATTGTCCTCAAGAGCTTGGCCGTAAGAAAGAAATAACAGGCATAGATTAGAAATGATGAAGTAAAACTGTGGTTTTGTAAGTAACAAGATCACTTAGTTAGTCTTTTGAAATCTACAAAATAAATACAGAGCTAAATATTGACTTAATGTTACAGGAAATAAGTTTTAATAGAAAAATCACTTTTGTTTTTACATGTAAGAAGCAATCAGAAATTGAATTTAAAAAACAATTTAATTAATCACAGCAAAATAACAGCAACCAAGTAGTAAATTAACAAAATACATTCATGTTTTGTACCCTGAAAACTGAAAAGCACTTCAGAAAAAAATTTTAAGAAAACCCAAATAAACAGGATATTGATTGGATATTTAAAATTTATATACATGCAAATGACTTATAAGATCAAAATCCAGGTTGAAAAAAGGTAAAAGTTATAGTACTTATACTACCTGACTTCAAGGCTTACTAAAAAGCTAGCAAAATCAAGATAATATAGTTCTGGCATAAGGGTTGATAAATATTTCAATGGAACAAAGTAGACACTTTAGGAACAGACATTCACTTTCTGCAAGGTGTCAAATTCAACAAATAGTGCTGGAATAACTGGATATCTATCAATTAAAAATAATAATCCCAAAAGCCTATATAATACCATTTTCTAAACACAAATTAACTGAGAAGTATAATAGACCTAAATATAAAACCTTAATGTATAAGAAGCTGGTGCAATGCAATATCCTTTCATGATAAAAACTTTCAGCAGTTTAGGTATAGAAGGAACCTCAACACAATAAGGCTGTTTATGACAAATGCACAGCTAAGGCCATGTGGAATAGAGAAAAGTTTGAAGTGTTTCTTCTAAGTTCTAGAACAAGGTAAGGATGTTCTCTTTTTCACTTCTATTTAATATAGATACTGAAAATCCTAACCAGAACAACTAGTCAAGGGAAAGAAAGAAAAGGCATCCAAATTGGAAAAGAAATTAAATTGTCTGTGTTTGCAGATGGCATGGTGTTGTATATAGAAAAACCTAAAGGTTCCACCAAAAAAAAAAAACTATTAGGACAAATCAATGAATTCAGTAAAGTTGCAGGATACAAAATCAAAATACAAAAATCAGTAGTATTTGTATATACCATTAGTGAGCTATCTGAAAAAGAAGCCAAGAAAACAATCTTATTTTCTCTAGTTACAAAATAAATACACTTAGGAATAAATGTAACTAAGGAAGTAAAAGAAATTTACTGTGAAACTATGAAAAGTTAATGGAAGAAATTGGAGAAGTCATAAATAAATGGAAAAGCGTTCCATGTTCATGGATTGGAAGAATCATTAAAATCATTAAAATGACCACATTGTGCCGGGCGTGGTGGCGCATGCTTGTAATCCCAGTACTTGGGAGGTGGAGACCAGAGGATCCAGGTTTGCGGCCAGCCTCAGCTACTTAGTGAGGCCCTCTGCAACTTCATGAGACCCGATTTAAAAATAAAGTATAAAAAATAGGGCTGGGGGTGTAGCTCAGAGGTAGAACACCCCTGGGTTAAATCCTCGGTACCACAAAAAAAAAAATGACCACATTGTCCAATGTGATCTAATTTGATAGGGATTCAATGCAATCCCTATCAAAATACTAATGACAGTCTTCACAGAAGTAAGAAAAAACAATCCTAAAATTCATATGGAACCACAAAAGAGAGATTAGTTATAAGTTAATAGTTATTAATTCAATATATTCTAAATATATTCTATTTTATTATCACTATAAAAGTGATAATTCAACATATTCTATTTTATTATCACTAAAAAATTCCACTCATCAGAAGACATCATTAATGTAACAGTTGAAATACTGCTACATATATATATATATAAAATTACCAATTCCAATCTCAAAGACATGCATGGGGAGAGGGAAGAAGGGGGATAGGGCTGGAGGGAAGAACTGTAGGAGTTGTGCATGTATGCTTCTATCACTCTATACCTCAGTATGATATATAGTTACAGTGCACCAAATAAAAGTATATATAAAGGAGAAAACATCATTAAGAAAATGAATAGGCAAGACAAAGACCAGAAGAAAATATTTCTAAAACTGTATCTGACAAATAACATGTCCAGAATACATAAAAAACTCTCACAACTCAATAATGGAATGGCAAACAGTCCAATTTAAAATTTGGGTAATGAATTGAACAAACACTTCTCAACATATATACAAAGGCCAGTAATTCTCATAGTCAATGTTTAACTAAGGTAAAGGAAATCATATCCAGAAAAATATTTGTGTAAGAATATTTAAAGAGATTTATACATAATAGTCCCAAGTTGGAAATAGCCCAAATGTCCTTCCTTAGGAGAATAGGTGAACAAATTGTAGAATATTCATACAATGAAATATTGACTCAATAATTAAAAGCATATATTTGCAATGATAGTAGAGGAGCTAAAAATATGCCCCTCCAAAATGTGCCACTCTGGTATACTGATCATTTTGAGTTAAAGGGACTTGAAAACCAGTAGGTGCAAGATCACTCTGACCTTTCTTTTCTTCCTTAAAAGCAGGAAATGAAATTCCCACGAGAAAGATGTTCTGCTTATATCAGCAAAAAAAGTACCATTCTTATCATTAAAGATGAGAAGTTGAGGTCAAGGAAATCTATTCAAACAGTTTTAGGCTAACCCTTATCTTCCTAGCAGCTTCTTCACTTAATTAACTACTTAAGCCCAAGTCCCTTTGCCTTGTCATACGTGTGTGTGTGTGTGTGTGTGTGTGTGTGTGTGTGTGTGTGTGTGTGTCTGTTTTACTGGGGATTAAATTCAGGGGCATTTTACCTCCAAGCTACATCACCAGTATTTTTAATGCTTTGTTTCAAAACAGGGTTTCCCTAGGTTGCTGAGAGTCTTGCTATTGTTGCTGAGTCTGTCCTTGAACCTTCAATTCTGTCTCAGCCTCCCACATGCTGGGATTACAGATGTACACCACTGCACCTGGCTGCCCTGTCACATTTTTAAAATTTACTAATCTCTGTTTAATTCAGTATAAAAATATCCATCTGTAACTATATCTTTCGATCTTCATTTCCTTTTGAAGTCTCCAGTGTAATGCAAACTTGTATTAAATAAATTTGTATGCTTTTCTCTTATTCGATTTTTAGGCCCAACTGAAGAGCGCAAAGAGGGTAGAGGTAAAAATTTCCCCCTTTTACAATATGGGTGAAACTCCAGAAAGCATACCATGGTCATGAATTGGAAACTTTAATATTATAAAAAAGCCAGTTATCTCCAAAATATTCTATCGATTTACTACAATCTCAATAAATACTGTAGTAGATTTTAATTTTTGATGAAATGACAAGTAACTTTAAGATATATATGAAAGAGAAAACAACAGATAAGACAACCTTTTGAAGGGCAAAACTTGAGACCTTATACTGACACTAATTAAGGATTCATATATTAGTTACCACCATATTATATTGGCACAAGGAAAGATTAACAGAACAATGGAACAGGGCCCAAAAACTGACTGACATACATAGCAATAAAGATGATACTAATGAAATGGAAAAATAATGCTTTTTAAATAAGTCATTCTGGATCATTTGTATAAAAATGGTGCTGACCGAACTCTATCTCAAACCATACACAAAAATTAATTCATAGTGTACTATTGATACAAATGCAAAGAATAAAATTTGAAATTTCTAGGTGATGGCACGGGAAATATCATTATGCTTTGGGATAATCAAAGGATTCTTAACCAGAATGCAGAAACCTAATAACACAGAAAATCCTGATAAGCTAGATGATATTAAAATTATGCTTCTCAACTTTCAAATGACAGCATAAAGAGAGTGAAAAAACAAGCCACAGAGTAGAAAAATATTTGTAATGTATATATTTGAAAAAACACTTGAGGCCAGAATTAAAACAAAAATGAGAACAAAATAAAAAATCAAAGTGCTTCAACAAATATTTAAGAAAAAAGCACAAGAAACACAATAGAAAAATAAAAAGATTACATATGCACCAAAAGAGCTGAAATTAAAGTCCTTGATGACACCAAGTGCTGACAAGGATGTGGACCAATTGAAACTCCTTATTCTGCTGTGGAGAATGTGCTTGGTATAACCACTGGGGAAACTGATAGCATCAATTTCAGCTGAATATATGCATACTTATAACCCCGCAATTCATTTCCTAGTTATCTTCCTAACAAATATACCCATAGTTATAGCAAAATCATACCAAAAATATTCATAAAACATTATTTTAATATCCCAAAGCTTGAAACAATCCAAATTTCATCTATTTTAAAATAGAAAAATAAATTTTATATTCATATAATGTAATATTTTTCATTAAGGTTAATGAAAAAGCTGCTCCTATATGCAAAACATGTTTACTTTACTATGCATGATGCTGAGCAAAGACAGCTGGAAGAAAAGAGTACCTACATGATTCCACTTCCATACATTTAAAAAGTCGACAAAACAAACAGTAATAGAATACCATTATAATGCCATAGGGGAAAGGACTGGGCAAAATAGAACTTTGGTGGTGTTTGACAGTTAAATCTATGGAATGAAAAGATGTGTGTATACTGTAATATGGACAATTAAAACACTAACAGATATCTGATGTCTTTCTTCACTATGGTGCAACAAAATAATCACCAATGTATGTAGTAGACTAATCATATTTATTTATTTCTACACCTTTTGCATGGTTTTTTCATACTGGCTTGACCTCCTTGAGAATTTTCTCCAGGTCAGTGAGGACATCCTATGAAAATTCTACATGTGGAATCTTCCCAAGTTGCATCTCCCTCTTCCTCTTCCCACACATTTCTCTTCTTTTGATATCTGTTCCTTTCTTTGCTTAGAATTTTAGGTTGGAGTCACATCTATAATTTCTTTTAGATTCTTTACTCTGGCTTGAAAGTTGATGGTGATCTCTTGAAAGGACCTTGATTCAAATTCTCTACTAGTTACAAAAGAATATAAACAATGTTTACATCTGTATCTATATCAATGTATTTATCCATATCATCTGTATATATCTGTCTGTCTTCTGTTGCTATAATGGAATACCTGAAGTTGAGAAATTTATAAAGAAAAGAGGTTTATTCTGGCTCCCAGGTCTGGGGGCTGGGAAGTCTCAGAATTGGGCAGCTATATCAGCTAAGGGCATTTTGCTCTTATGACTTCAACTCATAGCAGAAGGCAAAAGGGAAGTGCACACGTGTAGAAGAAACAAAGAGAAAAAAAGGGGCTGGGTACTTTATATAAATCTGCTTTCACCACAACTATACTCTTTCAAGAACTGCATTAATCCTTTCGTGAGGGCAGAGCTCCCATGATCCAATCACCTCTTAAAGGCCCATCACCTCTTGATGCTGTTACATCAGCAATTAAATTTCATTATGAGTGTTTGCAGGGAGAAACCACACCCAATCATAATCACATCCTAAGGCAAAAACACCATTATGACCAAAGATATGGGAATAGGAAAATCCTTCGGAACCTGGGAACACTATGTATCAAATATTCTGGTTTTACCACTCTCTGTAATTCAGTTTATTTTTCTCTCCATTTATATAGGCATCAAACGTTTACCATATAGACAAATTAAAGCCTCTGAATTTAACCATTCAATTTTGGCAAGGAAGAAATTAGCTGAATTTATCTTGGTCCCAATGTCAAATTCCTTCAGAGAACATGATTGGTCTGGTGGGGTCAAATGTTCACCTGGCACCCATCAGCTCTGCAAGAAACCAGAAAAAAAGGTTCCTGGAGCCAAACACCTGTACTGGGGAATGAGAATAAAGAGCTCTCAGGAAAAGAAAAGTAACCGGCCGTTGAGTTAGAAAAGTAGCCATCCATCTCCCAAAAGATGTTGTATATCTCTGGATGCTATAGCTTGTGAGTTCATCCTCCCTATGGCTGGACTCAGCCTCAAGTCCGAGTGCCCCCAGCTAAGTGTGGTGCCTCAGCAGAGAGTCATGAGAGGACCAGCCAGTGAGGAGCTGCTGAGTTTGCACAGTCCTCAGCTACCTAAGGTACTAAGTTTTTTGAAAACAAATTGATACAGCTGTTGGCATTTTTGTCACTAAAAATGAAAGTCTTTAGCTTCAATGGAACCAGAAATTCTTCTATTTATAGTTTATCTTCTTCAATTTGTTTCTCTTTTCTTATGTGTTTTCCTACAGTTATTACAAAAGTCCACTCTTCACTTTGCCCATTCTCCCTACCACTTGTCTCACCAATTCGTTTGTGGTTCAGATGACTTTGCCTGTGGTTTCATGGAGATAACTCAGAATATTAGGAACAATCTTCTTTATCCATTATCACCTATCTATGTACAAATGTCAGTTTCCCTATCCAAAATTAATCACACCCCTATGCTCTCTGATGGCCCTATGTCCACCAGGATGTGGAATTTGCACCAGTGATTCCGTTTCCTACCATGTCTAGTTATGTTACATTTATATAGCTCAGATTGGCCCTACTTGAATAATTAAATCGAAACTCCCATTTTTTTTACTCTATCCTCATTTACTTATCAATTTGTTTCTCTCTCTCTCTCTCTCTCTCTCTCTTTAGTGCTAAGATCTTCTAAAAAAGTCCCAGTACTCAGGAGGCTGAGACAGGAGGATCTCAGATTCAAGGCTAATCTCAGCAGGTTAGTAATACCTGAACAGCAAGCAAGACCCTGTTTCAAAATAAAAAGGGGGGTGGGCTGGGGGTTTATTTTGGAGGTGAAATGCCTCTATTTTTAATCACTGGTGAGAGAGAGAGACAGAGAGACAGAGAGAGACAAAGAAGAGGAGAGGAGAGGAGAGGAGAGGAGAGGAGAGAAGAATTTACAGTTTCCCCCCCTTTGCTTCTATACTAATTACTACAGCTGTATAAAGTATGACCCAAAATTTAGTGCCCTATAACACCTAGAATATTTAATATACAAATTGAGAAGGACTCAATGGGGAAAGCTCATCTCCACTTGAGATGTACCACCTGGAGCAGCTCCAAGGCTAGAGGCTAAAATAAAAACATTGCTCACTATATAGTTGATGCTGTTGCTAGCACTGAGAGGTCAGCTGAAGTGTGGGCCAGAATATCAGCACATGGACTCTCCATGTGGCTTGGGCTTCTTAACAACTTGGGTGGATGAGGAAGAGAGAGAAAAACAAGAAAGCTGAAAACACTCATTTCCTTTTATAATCTGAACTTGGAATCCATGCAGTGTCACTTCAGCTACATTCTGCATTTTGAGGCAGTCACAAAGTCCTATCCAGGTCCAAGGAAATAGGCTCCACCTATGAAGGGGGAACAAGATTCTAGTAGGAGATTGGGGATCAGGAATATTACTATGCCCACTTTTAGGAAAAAATACACCAGAACTATTCATTTTAGGTCAACTGTCTGCAATCTGATTTTAATACCCATCATTTCAATGAAATTCCTCTGACAATGCCGTAAGTGATTAAACATATACCCAGTATTACTTCTTTTGTTCTAATCTTAATGTTACCTGCAAGATTTGGTATGGTTTACTACTTCCTTTCTCTCAATACACTTCTGTGTTTGTTTTTGTTGGTATCAGTGTCTCCTTATGTCCCTCTACTACCTACCTGTGTCTTCTCAGTATCCACTTTAAGAACTAATTTCTTTTACCTGCATTTTGTATTTTGATGTTTCCCAATGTTAATTCTAGCTTTCATTGACCTAGCTAATCTTTATAAACAATCATATATGGTCTCATAATTTTATCTATCAATTATATGTAGGTAACCCACAAATGTCCTGAACAAGTTGAGACCAAAGTAACTAATTATATAATAGACATCTGTGATTTTTCACCCAGATAACTCAAACTCTACATCTTCAAATCCAACTTTTATCTTGTTCACTTGGTTCTCCCCATATTAACCTCCCCACACAGATCCCTATCAATGCCTCCTCTTGGATTTGCTATCCCTATAATTCATCTTTATGAAGTCTGAGGGTCATTCTTTTTTTTTTTTTTT
>PVJS01063516.1:0-10469 GCA_004027185.1 Glis glis | reverse complement strand
TAGGTTTGGGGGGAGTGGAGGGTCGAGGAGTCTGGCCCGGTGGAGGGCGAGGGCCCGCGGGCAGGTCCGGAGGGCCCCTGGGGGCAAGGGCGAGTGCGAGAGGGATGGAGGACGTGCCGGCGCCGGGGGGACAGCGCACGGGGGATCGGGAGGGTGCGAGGGGGCTCCGGGGCGGGCAGGGGCGAGCGGGGTGGGAATGGAGGGAGAAGGTGGGGGCTCGGGGCAGAGATGGAAGGAGCTCATGCCCGGCTTAGCGCTGCGTGTGCGGGGCAGCCCAGGGGCCGATTCTGGGAAGGCCACCGGACGCGTGAAGGGGAATGGTGGAGGGGGGGGTCCGGGGAGGGGATCCGGGGAGGGGGAAGTGTGGCCGGCAGGCTGAGCGCGAAGAGGGAGGGAGGGAAAAAGGGAGGGAAGGAGGACGTCTGGGGGGCTGTCGAGCGCTGGTGAGGGTAATGAAGGGTGTTCAGGCCGGAGGTGTGTGTGAAGGTAGGCCCAGGGACTCCAGGAAACCTGAGAGGGGTGTCGGGCTAGGAGGTGTGTAGGAGACTGGAGAGAGGCAGGAGGGGGTTGATATTCGAGGGGAGAAGGGAAGGTGTCGGTCTGGTCCTCAGGGGAGAGGAGTGTGGGGTGGAAGGGGGCGGGTGAGTAGAACAGGGACTGAGTTTGAGGGTTTGGGGAGGGAAATGGGGACAATGGGGTAGGCGATTCGGATGTGAGGAGAGGTGTCTGAGTAGGAGGCTTGTGGGGCAGGGAATAGGCAGCAGAAGTGAGTGAGATGGAGGGTGTTCATGTGGGAAATAAGGGTGAAAGGGGAGAGAGCAGCAGGAGAGGGAACTTGGAGGTTGGGGGACACTGGAGGGGACAGGTGTGTGGGGCAGGATGGAGAGGGTGTGAGGTGGTGGGCATCGGTGGAAGGGAGGGAGGAGGGAAGTTATCTTGGAGTCGCAGGTGAGGTTTGGGGACTGATGGCAGGAGATATTTCTGGGGCAGGAAGTGTGGAGAGAAGTTGGGGAGAAGGAGGGTGTGTGCGTGTGTGTGAAGGGAAATCAGTATAGGGGGCAGTGGGATAGGTTGGAAGGGAAGGTGTACAGGTATGGAAGGAGGGAGGCATAGGTTTGGGCACTCTGTGGAGAAGTCGTAGGCAGGAGCAGTGCGAAGGAAGAGGAAAAGACAAGGTATTTGGGGATAGAAGACTGTACCTCATTATAGATACTATTCCTTCAGGAATATGTAGTATCTACAGTGGGCAAGGTAGTAGGGATGTGTGGGGGCATGCCTGTGACTAGAAAGGGACAGGTGTGTGGGATTGGGGAGTAGGATGTTCAGGTTTGGGGCAAGAAATGAGTATTTAGGTAGGAGAGAGGAAAAAAGGTTGCTTAAGAGAGTATGGAAAGTCCAAGGTGGGGAAGTGTGGGGAGAGAGTGGAATACTTTTAATCCTGAGAGATTAAAGGGCCCAAGTTTTTTAGGTCACTAAAAGTATAAGGAGAGGCAGAGTGCAGAAGGTTGGGGGCAGGGGACAGCAAACTGAAGAGAGGATTAAATTCCAAATTCAGAAGAACTGGAGATCGAAGGCAAGGGGACAGGGGATGTGGATCCTGGAATGATGTTAATGGAAAATGGAGGGCATTAAACCATGTACCATCTCAGAATGTTTGTTTGTAGGATCAGACATATCATGAAGCCTGATTTTTAGTTCCAGAACCTGTGAATGGGGAAGTGTATAAGGGAGAGCTGGATGCCCACTCTCAGGTTTGGAGGAGGTGTGTGATACGTATTCTGGTAGCATAATTGTCTGATGAGTGGACAGAAGAGCCATATAGGGTCGTGAAGAGTGCACCAAAAGTGAATGGAAATGGGATTGCAGCAGGTGCAGGGCAGATGTCTTTGTGAAGCTGCAAGAGAGCAGGGCCCAGCAGCCAAGGCTGTGTGTAAGAGAGTGAGGAAGGGATACCTTGATGTGGTGTATCAGATACTCTGGTGCTTTCTGGGTAATGGAGCAGTATTCGGGCCTTGGGTGATGTAATATCTGAGTCTCATGCCACAGGCCCATAGAGGTAATATATACCCAGCTCCTAAAAGTGGCAAAAATATACCCTTTCGACTCTCCTTCAAAGCATGAATAACTGATACTGGGTTACCGGCTTTTTCTTCCAAATAGTTCGAGTAAAATCTAGTTGAAGGCTTTTGAATTCTCTGGTATTTTGATTTGTGTTGGGAGTGTAATGTTAGCTTTATTGCGGAAAGGCATTTCTGGGACTGGGTGGACATATGGGCATCTGCTTGGCAGACACATGGAAAGTAACCTTTAGGAGTTTGAGCACAGACATTTTAGTGCCTGTCTCATTCAGTGTTCTGTGGCTTGTGTTAGATTCTTTGGGATTTGGAAGGATTAAGCAAACTGCTTTGAGACTGCTTGAATAAGTAGGGTTTCCTAGAATCTTGGAAAATGACTTCCCTTTGACAGTTGAAAATTCGGGCTTGTCAGATTTTGCCAAAAAAGTAAATTTGATCATGTTGAAGAAGTAACTTCATTTATCTCTCTCTGGTCTTCATGCAGTGTGTAGTGTGGTGTACCTACTGTGATTTCAAAGGTCCACTTTGGAAGCTTGGGAGCTTTTCTGGGTTGATTAGTTTTCTTCTTTTGTCGATTTCGGAAGTATACTAATGCAGCCATTGTACATTCAAATAATGTTTGAGTGGAAATGGGAATCTTGCCTAAACATAATGAGGGCTGAGCAGAACACCAAATTTTAAGTAATCTGAATCTGTAAATATAAATATTTGAAAAAACCCTGAAAGGTAATGTTTTTTTTTTTTTTTGGTGGTACCGGGGATTGAACCCAGGGGCATTCTACCTTCGAGCTACACCCCCGGCCCTATTTTTTATCCTTTATCTTGAAACCAGGTCTCATGAAGTTGCGGAGGGTCTCACTAAGTAGCTGAGGCTGGCCGCGAACCCGGATTCTCCGGTCTCCGGATCCTCCGGTCTCTGCCTCCCAAGTACTGGGATTACAAGCGTGCACCACCACGCCCGGCCCGCTAATGATTTTTAAAATCCAAATTTGTTTTTGTTTTTGGTACTGGGGATTGAACCCAGAGGCATTCTACCTCCAAGCTACACTCCCAGCCTGATTTTATATCTTATTTAGAAACAGGGTCTCACTAGGTTGCTGAGAGCCTTGCTAAATTGCTGAAGCTGGCTTTGAACCTGCAATCCTCCTGTCTCAGCCTCCCAAGTACTGGGATTACAAGCCTGTGCCACCATGCCTGGCTTAAAATCCAAATTTGAAGTGTTGTGCAGTCAGTGAAATAATGCTCAGAAGGTATTGCTCTTTTATTTTTGGAGAGAAAGGTTTTTAAGTATAGTATGCCTTTGACCGAAACTGGGAGTATTTTGAGATTTGATATATGTATAGAATATAATTATAGGAAGTATATCTGGCCTCCTCTTCTCCTTGGAAGAGAATTTGAGCAGTAGGATATAAGATGAATAGAGTGACCTTTGAAAATTCTCTCCAGTATGGCCATTGTTTCTTTTTTTTTTTTTGGTGGTACTGGGGATTGAATCCAGGGGTTTCTCCCTCCAAACTACAATCCCCAGCCCTATTTTTTTATTCTTTATTTTGAAACAGGGGCTCACTAAGTTGCGGAGGGCCTCACTAAGTAGCTGAGGCTGGCGGCGAACCTGCGATCCTCCGGTCTTGGCCTCCCAAGTACTGGGATTACAAGCCTGTGCCACCACCCCCAGCTTTGGCCATTTGTTTCTTTTGTGTGTTTTTAAGTCTATTGTATTAGTTCATTTTATTGATTTGAGGTAAAGCAGTACTTTCTTGCTCAAAATACTAAATTCTGCCATAGTGTTCTGATTATCTGTATTGTTCTGTGAAGTTCTATAGCTTGAGATAATTTGTATCACTTTAAAATATTATCCTGAGTTTATGAACCAAGGAAGGCAGGTTATTTAGATTTTGTGGGCTAAATAATTGGGTTCTGGTTTTATATTCACTGGTGACTTGCTGGACAAGACACTTAATCCTTTTGTGCTTCTCTCTCCAGAAACCTGACTCTATCTATCTCCCAAGAGTATTGAGATGGTTCATATAAAACAAGTTTAAGTCTTTTAGGAAGACTAAAACTATGTAAATAGGGGATAGATGTTATTTCCTACCTCCCCCCTCCTGGCTTTTAGATTGGTTAGATATTAATTAGTACTTCAGAATTTGCCATTAGGAGTTGGGTGTGGTGGCGCACACTAGTAATCCCAGTACTTGAGAGGCTGAGATAGGAGGATTGCAGGTTCGTGGCCAGCCTCAGCTACTTATTGAGGCCCTCCACAACTTAGTGAGACCCTGTTTCAAAATAAAGAATAAAAAATAGGGCTGGGTGGGTGTAGCTCAGAGGTACAATGTCCCTGGGTTCAATCCCCAGTACCATACACAAAAAAAGAATTTGCCATTAGATGAGTTAGTTTGTTTTGAGAAACTAGGTTAGAGATGAGACTTCTGTGGATATCAGAGATGTCTGCAAATTGAAGTTTATTCATTGTTTACTGTGTACTTACCTTTCCTGGCTTATTTCTGCAGCTGAGTGTTGGTGTTGATTTGAATTCTTTAGTCTCAATAGAAGCTTACTTGTGAGAGAGATCTGAGTTCTAGCTATAAGCTCAAGATCTATTCTAAGCCTGATTTCCAGAGACTGAGTACTTCTCTAGCTCAGTGAATTCAATTCTTACATTGGGAATACGTATCATATATTTTCATAAACATTTTGCAGAAAATTGAGTAATTCTCAGTGACTTGGACAGAAACATAGAGCTGTTCTGCTAGTGGCATTAAGCTTTCTTGTTCTGATTTATTGAGTACTTTTTCCTCTTCAAAATTTTAGTTATCAAGTAATTCCCCATCATTGGTTATCTCCAAGTACATTGACAGTATGCTTTGTTTGAGAGGGAATGATTTTATGTTTTTTCACTGTTGAATTTGGCTTACATGATTGACATTGCAAAAATGTAAATAGTAAGTTGCTTTATTAGACGTTAATTTGCCTTGAGCTTGGTAACATCCAGCTCTGATAACTGTCTTACTGTGGTAGTTGATCTGCTCTAATAGTTTATTGTCTTATATACTATGTTTGGACATCATTACCCATCTTAACTGCTCTTTTGTTTTCATTTGTTTTACATAGATCCCTTCATTGAAATACTCATTTTTCAAAATTTGTTTAACTGTAGAAAACAGATTCTGACAGGTAATCATGACTAGCTTCATACTTTAATTTTAGAAAATTTTATTGAGAAATGTAAGTTAAATTTGTATGTCAATTAAAACAAGGAAATAATGAAGACAAATTAAGGGTGGTATAGATAATTAATTGGTTTGAGCCTGAAGTCTCTTAATCTTTAATCTAGCTATTAGTTCTTGCATTGAATAGCGAGGTGACCAAATGGCTTGATTAGTCACTTTCATGCCTAATTTGAATTATTTTTTGTACTAAGAGTCCTTTAAGTGCACCATATTTGAGAAGTATAGTGCCTACCTCACAAAAGACTCTCCGTATACTCTCTATATATGTGTGTGGCTAAGTGAATGAAGCAATCCTAAATTTTAGTTATTTGATATTCAAATTCTCTTAACTTCTGACATAACTATGTAAAACATCTGCTTTCTTTAGTTAACGTAAGCACAACTTGAAAGGGTACAGTTGATTATATCAATAATAAAATCACAGCATTACATTGTATGACTTCATGGTTCATTTCCATTTGAAAAGTGAGAATTCTGCAGCAGGTTGTGTAATAAATTCTCAGGCGTTTCTGGGTCATGGATAAGATGTAGTTTGCTACTGCACCTGCAGAATTTCCTGTTGAACACTTTGCAGTTTTCCAGGTGCTAGGACTTTTCACAATGTCCTGTTGGGCAGACCAGAATTTTGTTTATGAATTTAATTTAACCAAGTTAGTACTGTTGACATACAGCAACTAGGAATTGTCCTAAAGGAGTCTATTTAGATTTTTTTTTATACACTGTGCCTGTTTTAGTATGCCATTATTAAGCCTGTTTTGCTAGTTTAACCCAGTAAGCATTCATTTAGGCTCAAAGGCATGTTTTGTGCCAGACTTAAGATTACTTAGGGCTCAGTAATATCATTTTTTTTTCTTTTTGCGGTACTGGGGATTGAACCCAGGGGCGTTCTACCTCCGAGCTACACCCCCGGCCCTATTTTTTATCCTTTATTTTGAAACCGGGTCTCGCGAAGTTGCGGAGGGCCTCACTAAGTAGCTGAGGCTGGCTGCGAACCTGGATCCTCCGGTCTCTGCCTCCCAAGTACTGGGATTGCAAGCGTGCACTACCACGCCCGGCCAGTAATATTATTTTGAGTAAAGAATAGATCCTTCCCTAGATAGATTGGTCTAGGGTGAAAATTGGTCTAAAATGAAAATGGAGTCTGTGACTTTGGTTATGTTTAGTTTGCCTAGGAATCAGCATATATACTTTAAAAAAATGCTATATATATATGTATGTATAGTTTCTTTTTGTGGTACTGGGGATTGAACCCAGGGGCATTCTACCTCCAAGTTATACCCTCAGCCCTTTTTTATTTTTTGTTTTGAAACAGGGTCTCGCTAGGTTGCTGAGAGTCTTGCTACATTGCTGAGGCTGGTTGCAAACCTGCAATCCTCCTGTCTCAGCCTCCCAGTACTGGAATAACAGGCCTGTGCCACCACAGCCTGGTTCTGTGTTTGCTTGTTTGTTTTTTGTGGTACTGGGAATTGAACTTGGGGGCATTCTACCTCCGAGCTATACCCCCAGTCCTATTTTATTTTTTATTTTGAAACAGGGTCTCACTAAGTTGCAAAGGTCCTCATTAAGTTACTGAGGCTGGCCTCGAACTTGCAATCCTGCAATCCTCCTGTCTCAGCCTCCCAAGTACTGGAATTACAAGCATGTGCTACCATGCCCGGCTTATTTATTTATTGTGGTATTGGGGATTGAACCCAGGGGCATTCTATCTCCAAGCTACACCCTCAGCCCTATTTTATCTTTTTTATTTTGAAACAGTCTCCGAGGGCCTCACTATGTAGCCGAGGCTGGCTGTGTACCTGCCATCCTCCTGTTTCAGCCTCCAAGTACTGGGATTACAGGCGTGCATCACCACGCCTGACTGAGAATCAGTGTATTTTAAAACAGCTAGGTGCTGGGCACAGTAACACGTACATATACTCACAGCTACTGGGGAGGCTGAAGCAAGAGGATTGAAAGTTCAAGACCAGCCTCAGCAATTTACCTAGACCTTGCCTCAAAATAAAACATGGAAAGGGCTAGGGATGTGGTTCAATGGTAGAGTGCCCCTGGGTTCAATCCCCAGTAATGGGGCAGGTGGTGGTGGTGAGACAGCTAGGTAGTGATCTAATAAAGAAGTGGTTTATTTTAAAAAGTTTAAATGGAGGCAGTTCATTCTTAAGATGTTTATAAAGCCGGGCGTCGTGGGGCACGCTTGTAATCCCAGTACTTGGGAGGCTGAGACAGGAGGATCTGGGTTCATGGCCAGCCTCAGCTGCTTAGCGAGGCCTTCCGCAACTTAGTGAGAACCTGTTTCAAAATAAAGAATAAGCGCCGGGCGTGGTGGCGCATGCTTGTAATCCCAGTACTTTGGGAGGCGGAGACCAGAGGATCCAGGTTCACGGCCAGCCTCAGCGCGCGCGCGCTCTCTCTCTCTCTCTCTCTCTCTCTCCCTCTCCCCCCCCTCCCCCCCTACTTAGGCCCTCCACAACTTCGTGAGACCCGGTTTCAAAATAAAGTATAAGAAAATAGGGCCGGGGGTGTAGCGTGGAGGTAGAACGCCCCTGGGTTCAATCCCCCGTACTGGAAAAAAAAAAAAGAATAAGGCTGGGTGTGGTGGCGCACGCTTGTAATCCCAGTACTTGGGAGGCAGAGAACTGAGGATCCGGGTTTGCGGCTAGCCTCAGCTAAGGCTCTCCGCAACTTCGTGAGACCCGGTTTCAAAATAAAGTATAAAATATAGGGCCGGGGGTGTAGCTCAGAGGTAGAACGCCCCTGGGTTCAGTCCCCGGTACCACCAAAAAAAAAAAAAAAGGAATAAAAAATAGGGCTAGGGGTGTGTGGCTCGGAGGTAGAAGGCCCCTGGGTTCAATCCCCAGTACCGAAAAAAAAAGATGTTTATAGTTCCAGGTAAATCTAAAACTCTTCAAACATTGCATCTAATCATAGGCTTCTGTACAGCTTAGCCAGCCTACACTTTAATGAAGTTTTGCATACTAGATAGCTCTTGAATTAAGTAACTCTGGATAACTCAGTTTTAGTTAGCAAAGCTAATGAACTAGAGGGAAAGTTATTGCAGGTTTGTTTGTTTTTGGTGTTACTGGGGATTACAACCCAGAAGTGGTCTACCACTGAGTATACCTTCAGCCCTTTTTATTTTTTATTGAAACAGGATCTCTCCAAGTTACTCTGCTCTGGCCTCTCACCTGTGATATTCCTGTCTCGGCCTCCCAAGTACTGGGATTACAGGTTTGTGTCAAGGTAGATGTTATGGCCTTTGGTATGTATCTTTTTTTTTTTTTTTTTTTTTTTTTTGCGGTACTGGAGGTTGAACGCAGGGGTGTTCTACCTCCGTGCTACGCTCCAGGCCCTATTTTTTATAATTTTTTATTTTGAAACCGGGTCTCACAAAGTTGCGGAGGGCCTCACTAGGTAGAGAGACAGAGAGAGAGAGAGAGAGAGAGAGAGAGAGAGAGCTGAGGCTGGCCGCGAACCCGGATCCTCCGGTCTCTGCCTCCCAAAGTACTGGGATTACAAGCGTGCGCCACCACGCCCGGCCGGTATGTATCTTTTCAGTAGGCTGTGAATAAGCTTATACTGTCAAGGTTATCTTGGAAGAACAGATATCAAACATATTACTGGGTTTTAAAATGAGTATTAATTGTGATGTATTCTGACTTGCTAGCAGTGTGGTAAATATTATGGAATTATACAAAACTGGCTTTTGAAACTGGTCAGTATTATGTTTAGTGGTGTCTTTTATTTTTAGAGCTTAGAGTTCACATAACTGGACTTTGGTTCCTATGTTAGCTGCATAATGTAGGTGAACAGCAGAATATTATATTTGGAGAAATGTAGGCATAAGGAGTTAACTCTACATCAGAGAGAGGCAGACTTTCAGATCACCCTTTCAGAAGTCGTATATCAGATTCCTTTTTGTCCCTGAATTTGTCAAGGGATGTTGATTGGTTGGGCACATTTGAAACCTGCCTCTTTCCATTAACCTTGAATACAGGCCTTTTCAAGGACTGCATGGGATAATGCTTAGCCCTCCTAGGAAGCTCAGGGTCCCAGGATTGTGGGAGTAGTAATGAACCTGAGGAAAAGGGCTCATACTGGGTGGACTCTCATGGGTCTGCCCAGAGCACCCTGTGTGCAACCTTGACTGGTGTGTTAGAAGAATCTTTTTGACATTGGAAGACATGGCTTTGAGGTCTGATCCTGCTATTTACTAGTTGTAGATCTCTCCTCATGTCTAAAGTTGGGAAAAACCCCTAATTTACAGATTTATAGAGAGGATTAAAGAAGATAATAAACTTGTAAGCTGTGAAGCATATAACTTTTTTTTTTTTTTTTTGCGGTACCAGGGATTGAACCCAGGGGCGTTCTACCTCCGCGCTACACCCCCGGCCCTATTTTTTATACTTTATTTTGAAACCGGGTCTCACGAAGTTATGGAGGGCCTCACTAAGTAGATAGATAGATAGATAGATAGATAGATAGATAGAGAGCGCGCGCGAGAGCTGAGTCTGGCGGCGAACCCGGATCCTCCGGTCTCCACCTCCCAAAGTACTGGGATTACAAGCTTGTGCCACCATGCCTGGCAGCATATAACATTTTTTAAAGAGTAGATTTTGAAGGAATGTGGAAATTTGACTCAGAGGGTCCTGGAATGTACATAAAAGGGAACAGTACAATGAACTCTACTTATCAACCAGCTTCGACAGTTATCAATATTTTGCTGCCCTTATTTCATGTTCCTTCACAATTACATTGTGTTGACTTTTTACTTGTAGTATTTATAGCAAATCCTAGACATTGTACTTTCATCTATAAATACTCCATTTTGTATGTATTTGCAACCAGTAAGAACCTGAAAAAGAAGCTGGGTGTGGTGGCACATGCCTGCAATCCCAGTACATGGGAGGCTGAGACAGGAGGATTGTAGGTTTGAGGCCAGCTTCAGCAGTATAGCATGATTCGATTTTTTTTTTTTTTTTTTTTTTGCGGTACTGGGGATTGTACCCAGGGGCATTCTACCTCCGAGCTACACCCCAGCCCTATTTTTTATCCTTTATTTTGAAACCGGGTCTCACGAAGTTGCGGAGGGCCGAAGTAGCTGAGGCTGGCCGCGAACCCGGATCCTCCGGTCTCAGCCTCCCAAGTACTGGGATTACAAGCGTGCGCC
>PVJS01063515.1:0-10469 GCA_004027185.1 Glis glis | reverse complement strand
GACTGGAGGATCTGGGTTCACGGCCAGCCTCAGCTCTCTCTCTCTCTCTCTCTCTCTCTCTCTCTCTCCCTGTCTCTCTCTCTCTCTCTCTCTCTGTCTCTCTCTACTTAGTGAGGCCCTCCGCAACTTCGTGAGACCCGGTTTCAAAATAAAGTATAAAAAATAGGGCTGGGGGTGTAGCGCGGAGGTAGAACGCCCCTGGGTTCAATCCCCCGTACCGCAAAAAAAAAGAAAAAAAAAAGCCAGAACTGGTGCAAGCTTAAGCAATGTTTTATTATTACAGGCGGAAAGTGGGGGAACAGAACAAGGAAAGCACCACGTCAGAGAATGGCATGATGGAGTGCCTCGAAAGTGAGACACTGATACCCTCGAAAATGGAGTCTTTTTATAGGAGTTTATTATCTTGTCCTTCCTGTCCTGCTAGCCAATAGTCTTCTTTTCCCACAACAAGCAGGTGCTGGCCCACCAGTCATCTCTGCTGTGTAAGTCTTTTTTGTTAGCCTTCTTTGTTCATCGTCACAAGGACAGACAGGTCTGACATCACTGACCAAGACGTGTCACTTAGCAAGGTCAGGGGGTTGCATGGTAGAAGCCCGCATTGTCCTTTGTTCATTTTTACTCTTAAAGTTTAAAGCCTGCACTGTCCATCTGTGTCCTTGGTAAGTATCAGCATCCCCTTATCTCTATCTGCTAGAAGTTACTTACTATGTTGAAAGCCTGTTTTGTAATAAGGAAAAGAAAGACACAGGAATATAGCCTTTTAAAGTATAGAGGCATTAAGGCTGTAACTATTTTGTGTTATTAGTAATTAATATTGGGTCAATACAGCTTGAATTTTCATCTTTTAACTTGGTCTAAACTTTTGTGAGAGTCTGCAGAATTCTTTCCTTCTAAGTGCTGATGTCTATAATCTAGCATTCAGTGTTCTGCACCTTACCTTTAGTTGCTATGACATTCCAGCCCCGGCTAACACTCAGCTTCTAGCTGACAAGGTCAGTCTTGGCTGGAGCTTTTGGCTGACAGCCTAGAGACAGAGATAAAAGGATTTTATTGTTTTGCCTAAGTACAACTTACTCTTATTAGCAATTAATACTACCCTTATTAGCAATCAATACTGACTTGATCCCCATCATACGCATGGTTGGCATGTCTAAACACACTGCTGTTTCCAGTTTCAGTCCAGGGTCCCAAGGCTCCCAGGAGATTGAGACCCAAATGTCTCTCGGTGCCAACAGTGGAACCAGCCTCGGCACAACTGGCGCCCACAGGATGGGCCGGCAGGGAGGAGATGCTCTGCAGAAGGAAGCTAGAACCACACAGAGGAGAGTGTGGAGCCTCAGCATACAGAAAGGCTGCAGGGCGGGAGGAGACATGTTTATCCTCCAGCCCTGTGCTGCCGGCCACCAGTTGCCTGCAGACCTCGAGGGTCTCCAGTCACCCGTACAATTGTATCCCTTTCCGTCACCTGTTCTTGTTTTGAATGAGGTCCAAAGGAAAGTCAGGTCAAATGAGCTAGAGGAAGAAAGGGCTGAATTCCAGGTTTGTCATTAATGGCTGAACATTACTGTGTTCTTTCTGAAAGTTAGTATCTCTAAATATAGTTCCATCTCCAGGGAGCGAGATTCCCACATAGGCTCCTGCCTGGGTCCAGGATGAGGCTGATCGAATTATGGAAAATACAGGGAAGAGGGTGACCGTGGGGGCCCAGGCAGTCTAAAGCAGGGCTCCAGAGGCAGAAGGTTGGCAGGAGACGCAGCTCACCCTCCTGGCCCACACCTGCCTTTGAATTCACACGGTGCAACTTGTGTCTTTTACTTGGCCTTACACAGCATTTGCCACTGGTCATAAGCAAGACAGGAAGATACAGAAGAAACACCATGCCCTCGTAATCCCCATGCCCTTGTAATCCCAAAGAGAAGGAAGGAAGGGAGGGAGGGAGGGAGGGAGGGAGGGAGGGAGGGAGGGAAGGAGGAAGGAAGGAAGGAAGGAAGGAAGGAAGGAAGGAAGGAAGGAGAGAAAAAAGAAAGAAAGAAAGAAGAAGAAGGAGAAGGAGATGGAGAAGGAGAAGGAGAAGGAGAAGGAGAAGAAGAAAAGGAAGGAAGGAAGGAAGGAAGGAAGGAAGGAAGGAAGGAAGGAAGGAAGGAAGGAAGGAAAGAAAGGATGTTACCCTCAGCTATGTTTCCCTGGGTCAGAAACAAAGTTTTTTTTTTAAACAAGCACACACACACACACACACACACACACACACACACACATCCTAACACACAAAATACATGCTGGGTTTCTGTTTTAATCTGTTCCTGTGGTTTCACATTGTGGTAAAGCAGCAATTTCCTCTTTCTTCAAAAATGAAAGCTAATGGCGCCAACTGCGACCAGTACCTCATCAGAGCTGCACGATGAGAGGTCCCTCCTAGAACAAGTGGCTGCGGAAGCAGCGTGGAGCTAAGATCTGCAGAGAGTGATGTCACATGGATAGAAATGACAGCTTCTTACTATGTTACTATGTCTTCAGTTGTTTGGTGGTTGGAGTATGGAATGTTCTGGGTCCCCGGTCCATCCCAAACTGGATGAACGACGCACACTCCACAGTCGGTGGCACCCGGCCTGGCCCTGTCCCGCTCGCGGCTATCATGCCCCATGGGGCAATCTGCCCTGGGAAGCAGACACAGGCCACACGTCCAAGCCCCTGGTCCAGACACAGTACCAGTTCAAGGGCATGTGCGACGTTAAAGCAGGAACAGGAATTCTGGCACATCTGCTGTGGTGTACAGGAGCCAAGAGCAGAGGAAGAGGGGCATGGCCACTCACTTGGGGAGGGCCTACGTCCAGACACCGACCTGCTCAGCCTGGGCTTGTGTACTCACAGCTGTCCACGTACCTACAGCCTGTCACCTCCACTCCAGGCTGGTGTGACAGACTGGCTTCTCAGCCCTGCACTGTTGCCGTTGGGGCCACATGCTTCCTTGCTGGGCAGCCATCCTGTGCTTTAGTATAGTGACCCCTAGATGCCAGGAGCATCTCCCCTGACCCTGCCCCTCAGAGCTGACAGTTGAAAACATCCCCAACATTACCAAATGTCCCCTGGGTAGGGGCGCAGAAAGCAAAATCACATTCAGTGGAGACCTTCTGCGTAGGGGGTGTTAGCCTAGGACCTGAGACTTTTTATAGCAGAAGAGATTATCATGTCCAGCCGTTCTGAGTATAAACTGGGTAGTGTGTGTTCAAGACACCAAAGAACAGATCAGCCCTCTAAGGAAAACACATAGATATCTTAACACTTTAAAGCTGAAAAGGGTGCAAAAAGAAGTAAACCATATTTTTATTATTGCTCCCCTAAGCTTTGAAACCTGAGTTTAGAAGGGAACTTGGAGAACATGCAAGGCCTCGTGTGCTTTTGATGCCCCATTGTCCCTAATGTGTGCCCTGACTTCCAGAAAGCCTGTAGCTTCTAGAAAATGCCGCTTAGACAACCTGGGGACACAGGAACTCAGTGCTTTTCTCTAACGTGAACTCTGGGAGGAAGAGTCCTGTGTTCCCAGGCAGAGCCGCCTCCTGAGCACGCCTCCGTTCTTAGACACTGGGAAAGACCACCTTGTTCTGATCTCTGCAGCCAGATACACTCCCTCCATCTCTCCTGGAGGGTCCAGATGAGTGGTCCACTGGGCGGGTGACTCTGGGGCGAGCCTTCTGCAGGTGTTCTGTTTAGCAGCACCTCCCTGGGATCTCCCCCTTGGTTAACTGACAACTGTCCAACACGTCAACCCTCAGATGCTCTGTGGTCTTTCCGTCAAGGGCTGTCTGAGTCGCAGTCCACCAGCAGCTGAACTTCCTAAGCAAAGCTGGTGCAGTCACCACAAGCCCTCCGTTTGCACCTGTGCCTCTAGCATTGGGTGTGCCTTGCCCCCAGAACCCCTCCTCTGATTATGCAGAGATGCCCCCCCAGCCAGCCCTGGCACAGACGGGAGCCAGGAGAGGTCAGCCTTGGGGAGTCCAGACCAGGCTGGACCATGCTCTGCAGTGGATTCTTTCTAACTGGAGATGCTGCGCGGAGACTTGGCTTGGCACCCCTCGCCTTTGAAGACATCACTCTTGTCCTGACCCCTACCACCGCTTCCTGCCACTTCCATAATGGAACTCTCTGCAATACGTAACTTAATGGTGTGTCCCCCAAAATTACAGTATTGGTCACGATGATGAATTGAAATAACATGGCAGCGTGAGGGACGTGAGAGCCGAAATCAAGGGTGGGTTCTAAATTCCTGACGCTGGACGGCAGTGGGAGGGTAATAAAGAGAAGAGGCTCCGTCTAGCATCCTCAGTTGTTAAATAAAATTCTTTGTGACTTGCAAAAAAAGGGGAACACAATGAAGAATTATCAGTGCATCCTCCACAGCGGTAATCTACATGTGTTTATTTAATAAACAGAAGACGGCTTTATTATCCACATTTGATTTCCATATGCGACCGTTTCCTTATCTGTCACTTGTATCTAAGCAGGGCGCTTTATACGAATCCGAAAATGAAAAATTCAGCACCGGGCACAGGAAACTCATTTAATGTCGAGTGCAGTCAAAATCAAGATTTCTTTATTTGTAGTAACAACGCTGTTAAATCAGAAAATTACTCTCCCTTTCTGCCCGTCCTTCTTCCTTTACAATTCAGTTGTTTGATCATAAATTGTCGAGTGCGGTGACTTGTCTCCTCCACTTCCCACACTGGCCGAGACAGATTAAAAACTCCGGCACACCACCGACCAGTCTCAGCATACCATTAGCATATATATGAGATTTGAGACATTTTCTAATATTCTCAGCAGAACTCATCTGTCAGCCAGGTGTTGAATTATAAAAACTCTTAGCTTGTTTAGGAAATAAAAGGGAGGGAGGAGGCAGGAGGGGAGAAGGAGAGAGAAAAGACGCAGACCTTTCCTCTTCCCACCCTGTGCTCCGGGAGGGGTTCAGAAGCCTGCATCACATCCCTGAAGGGACAGATGTCCACGGCTGTCTCCACCAAAGCGGAGACCACGGTCCGGGCCCGGGGCTAGGGATGGTGAAGGCCACGCTTGTTCAAGAGGCCCTAAAAATGGGGAGCTTTGCTTCTGAATCGGGTACTTCTTGGGTTAATAAAGTGTTGATAGCGTGCATTCAAAGCTTACATGCTGGGTCCCGTGAGATGCAGTACTGTATCTACTGGGATTTGAGACCCAGGAAAGCGGAGCATGTGGACAGGTGGGTGGGTTTCATTTTCCACCGCCCCGCGCACACTGCCAGGACGCTTCTGGGGCCCAGTGGCACTGGGGAATCGCTGCTGAGCACGGTCGCAGACCGCCCTGTGAGTTTTGTGTCCAAGGGTCATAATCCTAAATGATATTTTTGGTTCTCACCCCTGAATTTGATGTACTGGTTTGGAAAAGTACCTCAGCACTACCTGGCTTGATGCCCGGGGACAGAATCTGTGTTTAATATTGCTAATGTGGAGGCAATTGAGCGGTACAGTGATTATTTCTTTACATTTTTGCCTTTTTTATTAATGGAGACCCTTTGTACATGGAACCTGAGTGTTGCTCGACAGTGCTGTGGGCAGGGAGGCATCCACGGAAGGACGTGAGCAGAGGACAGTGATGCGAATGGTGTGATAGTTGGTCTGGTTTGTCAACTTGACCCACCTGAGATCATGTGACTTTGGTTGTGTAACAGCAGATTGAACCGGAAGTCCTGCCCTAAATGTGGGCAGCAGGGTTCTGATAGGTGCAGGACTTAGATAAAAGAAGGAGAAAGCCGCATAGAGGGAGCCGCGACTCTTCCTGAAGAAAACGCGTCTGCTCTCGTCTGAGATCGTCGGTCTCCAACTCTGCCGTTTCCTTGAAGAGCTTCTTGATTTGCTCTCGTCTGAGATCGTCGGCCTCCAGCCTTTGAACTGAAACTTCACCATCGTTTCTCCGAGGAGCTTCCTTATCTTCACATCTTGGACTGGACTGAATTGGTGGTTGCTTCAATCCTAAAGCTCCAGCTCTTAGACCGCCCGACCAGCTACTGATTCCTCTGACTCTTCACGGGCAGTCGAAACTCAGGACTACATTGTGAGCTGATCTAATAAATCCTTTTTTTTCATTCTGTGAATTCTGCTGATCTAGTGAACCCTGACCAATACAAATGGGGAGGCGCCCCCGGAGGGACGTGAGCAGAGGATGGAGATGTGAATGGGATGGCATCCACGGAGGGATGTGAGCAGAGGACAGTGTTGTGGATGGGGAGGCATCCACAGGAGAGACGTGGGTGGAAGATGGTACTGTGGGCAGTGAGGCATCCACGGAGGGACGTGAGCAATGGACAGTGCTGTGGGTGGGGAGGTGTCCATGGAGGCATGAGCTAAAGCAATGGACGGTGCTGTGGGTGGGGAGGTGTCCATGGAGACATGAGCTAAAGATAGAGCTTTATGATGTGAATGGGGAGACATCCACAGGGAGACATGAGCAGAGGCCAGGGCATTTGATGGGTGAGGGCATCTTCCTTTTCTGGACTGATATTGAGTCTGGTGCACACAAAGCTGTGTGGACTCCTGTCATGGTGACAGATGGGCTGCAGGAGGGACGGAGCTGGGCCTTAGAAAGTGGCAGACAGATCTTGGGTCCACATGATGGGCTTAGCTTGCAAGGAGCAGGAATGCCACCAAAGATGCTAAATCATCACAGCAAAGACGAACGAATGAAGGAATTAATGCACAAATCAACAGGTGTGTCGGAAGCGAGGTGCAAATCCACACGTTTGCTCTGTTCTGTTGCCACCGACTCTGCCAGCGGCACCTGGAAAGCATGGGCCTGTCAGCACCGAACCTCACGAAACTTACGCTGAGAGTGCTGTGTGGGTGAGGCTCAGTCACTGTTTTAAAGAAAAAGTGATGTGGGTGTGGGTATCCAGGCACGGGCGGTGGCCGGGCCTGCGTGGGGACGGGTATCACTTTAGGAATCACAGATTTGGACATGTCCACATGTGCATGATATCTGTATTTTTTGAGAGGGGCTGAAGATATGGAGGGTGCGCAGGGGGACTGGGGCCTCCGGGGTTGGGATCAGCGATACGGGCAGCAGCAGTACTCGAGGAGAAGTGGCCGCAGAGGCACACCTCCTGCCCTGGTGTCCTCCTGACACTCCATGTCCTATCATCAGTCTTCCACCTGGCACAGAAGCCCACACGGGTGGAGACGTCCCCTGGTTTCTACGCGGTGCTGGGCACTGGGGGGGGGAGTTCAATCGATGGTACCTGGAGGCCAGGGAGGACGATTCAGAAAGCACAGGAGGCCAGCCGTGTCCAGCACCGCTGCCGATGTAGATGAACTGATGCCTCTGTTAACCAGTGGACTTGGTCAGGGCTGCCACTGGTGGCTTCCAGAAATACCTTCTATGCTTTGGTGGGAGCCACAGCCTGAGCAGGGCAGGCTCACGGTGGACAAGAGGAGGACCTGGAGACAGCAGAGTGTCAGGAAGGATGGGAGCAGGAATGTGTGGTCCCAGCAATCCAGAGAGGGTTGGGCTCCCTTGTGTGAAATAGAAGGAAAATCCAGCTCCTTGTAAGGAAAGGCCCAGTGGGGAGTCGCAGGTGGGGGGGCTGGGCCAGGGGCCATGGACATGTGGCATGTGGCCCTGACACACCGTGGGACCAGTGAGTAACAGGAGACCCTGTATAGCACCGGATTGCTATATACCAGGTTTCTGCTGTGCTTCCTTTAAGTCCTGTACTTTGAAGTTGGGTCCAATCCCAAATGTTGAAATCCTGAAAGATAAAAATTCCCAAAGTCTAAAATCCTGAAAGATCAAGCCCTAAAAATATAACTCTGGAAAAAATCATTTTAAGAATTCTTTAAGGCATTTATTTATATTTTATTTTATTTTATTTTTTGCAGTACTGTGGATTGAACCCAGGGGCATTCTACCTCCGAGCTATACCCCCAGCCCTATTTTTTGTATTTTTATTTTTTGTTTTGCAGTACTGGGGATTGAACCCAGGGTCATTCTACCTCCGAGCTACACCCCAGCCCTATTTTTTATTCTTTATATTGAAACAGGGTCTCACTAAGTTGTGGAGGGCCTCAGTAGCTGAGGCTGGCAGCGAACGTGCATCCTCCAGTCTTAGCCTCCCAAGTACTAGGATTACAAGCGTGCGCCACTATGCCCGGCTTATTTTTTGGTTTAATTGTACAAATGCATGTGGTCTGACGTGAGGCTTTCGTGCAGGTAGACAGTATGTGAGAACCAATCGGGGCAAACAGCATCCCCATCTCCCCGCAATCACTCTGCGTTTGAGCACTTATCTCCCGCCTTCTAGTTATTCACAAAATGTATTGTGAGCGGCAGTCCCCACTCACTGTAGGACACGACAAGTCCCTGTTATCCAGCCTCCCTCTGTCCCCTGCCCCTTCCCAGCCTCGAGTGACATTTTTTAGCAGCCACAGATGAGCGAGAACACGTGGTACTTGTCTTTCTGTTTCTGGCCTATTTCACTCTGCCTGGTGTCCTCTGGCTCCATCCATTTTGCTGCAAATGACAGGACTTCTTTTCTATGGCTGAATAACACTTCCTTGTGATTATACACCACGTTTTTTTCCATCCATTTGTTCATTAATGGGCATCTAGGCCGATTCCACACCTTGGCTGTTGTGAATAGGGCCGCAGTAAACATAGCTATGTCTCTCATATGCTGATAACACTTCCTTTGAATACATACCCACAAGTGGGACTGCTGGATCATCTGCTAGTTCTTTCTTTCTTCCTCTCCATCTTTCTTTCTTTCCTTATTTTATTTTTTCTTTGTTAGTTTTTTTTAGGAACCTCCATACTGTTCTCCATAATGGCTGTACTAATTTACACTCCCACTCACAGTGTATAAGAATTCTTTTTCTCTACAACCTTGCTAAAATGTTTTTTTTTCATTTTTTTAACATGCTTTTATTGGTGCTTTGGAGTCTCACATCACAATGGATATCTATTTGATGTTAACATACATGCACACAGCTCTTAGTGTCCCATCCGCCTCCCCCCACCCGTATGAAGTACTGAGAATGATGTTGGTATATTCTCACATGTACACATTGTTCATGATAGTAATTCCACTGATTCACTTCTTTCTTGCCCTTCCCCTTCCCTTGTACCACTTCCCTTGCCCACTGAGGGTTCTTGTCTTTTTGATACTCGCCATTATACCTGGAGTGAGATGCTATGTCATTATGGGCTTAACTTGCATATCTTTGATGGGTAAGAAGTTGAGCATTTTTTCGTGAATTTGTTAGCCATCTGATTTTTTTCCTTTTTAGAAATGTCTAGTCATATCCTTTGCCCATTTAATTGGATTGTTTGGGTTTTATTGAGTTTTTAAATTTCTTATATATTCTGAATATTAACATTTTGTCAGATTCATAGTTTGAAGTAATTTTCTCCCATTCTGTAAGTTGTCTCTTCACTCTGTTGATTGTTTCCTTTGCTGTGCAAAAGCTTTTTGGTTTGATATGATCCCAATGGTCTATTTTTGTTCTTGTTTCCTGTGGTTTGGGGGTCTTATCCAAAAAAAATGCCTATATCAATGTTTTGAAGCATTTCCCCTATGTTTTCTTCTAGTAGTTTCAGAAATCCAGGTCTTTAATTTAGGTACTCATTCTATTCTGAGTGAACTTTTGTACAGAGAGATAAGGGGCAAGTTTCAATCTTCTTTTTGTGGCTACAGTTTTCCCAGCACCCTTTATTGAAGAGGCTACCCTTGTTCCAATGTATATGTTTGGCACCTCAGTCAAGAATTAGGCAGTTGTCAGTGCATAGAATAATTTCTGGACACTATTCTGCTTTAATGGTCAGTCTATTTTTATGCCAATGCCATGCTAGTTTGATTACTATAGCTTTATAGTATGTCTTGAAATCGGATATTGTTATGTCTCCAGCTTTCTTCTTTTTGCTCAAGATTGTTTTGGCTATTTGGGTTTTTTTTTTATTTCATATGAATTTTAGGAATGTTTTTTCTAGTCCTGTGGGGAAAAATGCCATTGATATTTTGATGGGAATTGCATTGAATCTGTAAATCATTTTGCATAGAGTCGGCATTTAACAATATTCATTCTTTAAACTCATGAACATGGGAGGTTTTTACCTTTTTATGTCCTCTATTATTTCTTTCACCAGAATTTTATAATTTTCATTATAAAGGCTCTTCACTTTCTTGGTTAATTTCATCCCTAGCTATTTTATTTTTTGATAACTATTGTGAATGAAATCTCTTTCATGATTTCTTTCTTAGGAATATCATTATTGGGATACAAAAGTGCTACTGATTTTTGTATGTTGACTTTTTATCTCATAACTTTACTGATTTTTTTATTAGTTTTTTTTTTTTTTGCGGTACCGGGGATTGAACGCAGGGGCGTTCTACCTCCGCACTACACCCCCGGCCCTATTTTTTTATGCTTTATTTTTTAAACCGGGTCTCA
>PVJS01063514.1:0-10471 GCA_004027185.1 Glis glis | reverse complement strand
AAAAAAAAAAAAAAAAAAAAATTATGAATCATAAGCCGGATGTGGTGGCACATGCTTGTAATCCCAGTACTTGGGAGGCTGAGACAGGAGGATCATAGGTTCGAAGCCAGCCTCAGCAACTTAGTGAGACCCTGTTTCCAAAAAGAAATAAAATTGGGTTGGGGGTATAACTTGGAGGTAGAATGCCTCTGGGTTCCATCCCCAGTACCAAAAAAAAAAAAAAATTACGAATCATGCCATGCATGGTAGCACACACCTGTAATGCCGGTATTTAGGAGGCTGAGACAGAAGGAACGCTGGTTCGCAGTCAGCCTCAGCAATTTAGGAGGCTGTCAGCAAATTAGCAAGACCATTTCAAAATAAAAATAGGGCTGGGGGTATATCACAGAGGTAGAATGCCTCTGGGTTCAATCCCCAGCACCAAAAAACAAAACATTCTGAGTCACCATGAGAGCATTTAGCAAGGACAGGAGTGCAGGGGAATTTGGAAAGTTTCCCCAGAAGTGGTATTCAAGTTAAGACCTGAAGAAGTGAGATGTGACAAACCGGATCGAACTGTTTGTTTTTTTGTTGTTGTTGCTGTTGGGTTTTTTTTTTTTTTTTTTGTAGTACTGGAAATTGAACCCAGAGGCATTCTACCTCCGAGCTACATCCCCAGACCAATTTTATTTCTTATTTGGAAATAGGGTCTCACTAAGTTGCTGAGAGCCTCACTAAATTGCTGAGGCTGTCATTGAACCTACGATCCTCCAGTCTCAGCCTCCCAAGTACTGAGATTACAAGCGTAATCCACGCCCGGCTGAAACCATGTAGAATTGTGTGCTGGGCAGGAAACAGCATGTGCAGACACCCTGAGGTCAAGACGGGCTTTACTCGTCCAGAGAAAGGTTCCCTCTGATGGCTCTTTGCTCTCTGCTGACCTCGGGCTGCATCCTTCTCAGTCTCAACCAGTGGGCCTGCTTGTCTGAAAGAGCAACTCTCAGCAAGACCAAAGCTCACCTATCATAAGAAACCTGGAAGTTTCTGGGCTGTAAGAGCCGGCCATTGAGCCTGTAGACTCTTATAATTTCCTCGAGTCTAGACCTCGTGCTCCTTTTCTCCTGGCTGGTGAAACCGCTGGGGTTCTCCTTCTTGTAGCTGCCCTCAGAAGCACTCACGTCCCACTCGGGTCACATTTCATACCAGGAGTACCTTGGACAGAATGTCAGCTACTCGGCCCATTCTACAGAGCAGCAAACGGGTTCAAGAGGAGTCCGGCCTTATCTGAGGTCACGAGGACCAACCTGTGGTCAACCACCAGGCCCTCCGCCCTCACTCCACATTTTTTGTGTGGTACTGGGGATTGTACTCAGGGATATTCTACCTCTGAACTGTATCCCCAGCCGTGTGTGTGGGGGGGGGTACTGGGGATTGAACCCAGAGGCATTCTACCTCCAAGCTACACTCACAGCCCTATTTTATTTGGAAACACCCTCGGCCCTATTTTATTTTTATTTTGAAACAGGGTCTTGCTAGATTGATGAGAGTCTCACTATTTGCTGAGGCTGTCCTTTTTTTTTTTTTTTGCGGTACCAGGGATTGAACGCAGGGGCATTCTACCTCCGCGCTACGCCCCCGGCCCTATTTTTTATACTTTATTTTGAGACCAGGTCTCATGAAGTTGTGGAGGGCCTCACTAAGTACAGAGTGAGAGAGAGACAGGGAGAGAGAGAGAGAGAGAGCTGAGGCTGGCCGTGAACCCTGATCCTCCGGTCTCCGCCTCCCAAAGTACTGGGATTACAAGCATGCGCCACCACGCCCGGCTTTGAGGCTGTCCTTGAACCTACAATCCTCCTGTCTCAGCCTTCCAAGTACTGGGATTATAGGTGTATGCCACCACGCCCGGCTTATTTTTTATTTATTTATTTACTTATTTATTTTCATTTATTTATTTATTTTTGTGGTACTGGGGATTGAACCCAGGGGCATTCTATCTCCAAGCTACACCCCCAGCCCTATTTTTTTATTCTTTTTTTTTTTTTTTGCGGTACCAGGGCATTTCACCTCCGAGCTACACCCCCGGCCCTATTTTTTATACTTTATTTTGAAACCGGGTTTCACGAAGTTTCAGAGAGCCTCACTAAGTAGCTGAGGCTGGCCGCGAACTGGGATCCTCCTGTCTCAGCCTCCCAAGGACTAGGATGACAAGTGTGTGCCACCACGCCAGCTTTATTCTTTATCTTGAAACGGTCTCACTAAATTGCGGAGGGCCTCACTAAGTAGCTGAGGCTGGCAGTGAACCTGTGATCCTCCAGTCTCAGCCTCACAAGTACTAGGATTACAAGCATGTGCCACCATGCCTGGCGCAGTCTTTTATTTTGAAACAGTCTCTCACTAGGTTGCTGAGAGTCTCACTACTTGCTGAGGCTGTCCTTGAACCTGGGATCCTCCTGTCTCAATCTCCCAAGTACTGGGATTACAAGCATTGCCACCACACCCAGCTTCCCCAGTCATATATATATATATATATATATATTTTTTTTTTTTTTTTTTTTTTTGTGGTACCAGGGATTGAACCCAGGGGTGTTCTACCTCCAAGCTACACCCCCGGCCCTATTTTTTATCCTTTATTTTGAAACCAGGTCTCACTATGTAGCTGAGGCTGGCCGCAAACCCGGATCCTCTGATCTCAGCTTCCCAAGTACTGGGATTACAAGCGTGCGCCACCACGCCTGGCTCCCAGACATATTTTATTTTTTGTTTCTAAATAGGGTCTCACTAAGTTGTGTAGGGCCTCACTAAGTTGCTGAGGCTGGCTGTGAACCTGCCATCCTCCCGTCTCAGCCTCCCAAGCACTGGGATTACAAGTGTGGGTCACCACGTCCGGCTTCCCACATTTATTTGAGTTTGGCATTGGTTGGGCTGTGGTTTCTGCTGTGGGCATCGGTTTTCCAGACACCCTGCTGTGGCCGCTCTTCCTCATGCCCGGGAGTTCTCTCTTGGGTGGCGGGAGGGAAAAGCGGTTCTTTGGCTTCCCCCGGATCTGGGGATCCTCAGCCAGCAGGGCACTGAGAGGTGGCCAGGTCGTTTGGCTGTACGTTTGGGGAAGGGGTGGGGAGCAGAGAGTCCCTTTCAGTGCCCGAGTGTGTGTGCAACTTCCTGCCCCTGAGGAAACAGTGCGAATCAGCCCTGGTTCTCCTTCCCCTCTGCCTGACAGGAGGTGTTGGCTTGGCGGGGAGCCCTGATCCCTCTGGCCTCAGCCAGGGTTCCCGGCCCAGCGCGGGAGGCGAGATGCCCTGGACTGTCCTGCTCTTGGCAACCGGTGAGTCCGAGGCCCCCCAACCCTGCTCCGGCACCCCCAGCCCACGGCCCCAGCCCCAGCGACCACTGCTGCTCTGAGGCCAGAGACAGTGGTGGGGATGCCCTACCCAGGTGATGGATAGATCCTGGACCGATTTGCCCGAGAGCCTTAGAAACGCCCAGCCTGCCTGGCAGAGTGGTGTTCACCTGTAATCCCAGTACTTGGGAGGCTGCAACACTAGGATTGCAGGTTCGAGGCCAGCCTCAGCTACTTAGCGAGGCCTTCAGTAACTTAGCAAGACCCTGTTTCAAATTAAAAAATAAAATAGGGCCAGGCGTGGAGGCACTCACATGTAATCCCAGTACTTGGGAGGCTGAAACAGGAGGATCCCAGGTTTGAGGCCAGCCTCAGCTACTTAGTGAGGCTGTCCACAACTTAGTGAAACCCTGTTTCAAAATAAGGAATAAAAAAAAAAAAAGGCTGGGGGTGTAGCTCGGAGGTAGAATGCCCCTGGGTTCAATCTGCAGTTCTGCAAAAAAATAAATAAAATAAAACAGGGCTAGGGGTGGAGCTCAGAGGTAGAATGCCCCTAGGTTCAATCCCCAGCACTGCACCTTAAAAACAAACAAACAAACAAACAAAAAAAAAACAAAAAAACAGCCTCTTCTTAGGCTCCTCATTGCCCCCAAGTTAAGAAACACCACCCCGCTGGCACAGCTGTGCCTGCGTCCTGGACTTAGCTCCACCGGCCTCCGCAGGCTCCTGCCTCCAGGACTGGGGCAGCAGGGGGTCTGCCTGGGGAGATGGGGATGCAGGGGCAGTGGAGGCTGGACAGGGGAGAGGTGTGTCCAGCTCACCTGCCAGACCCTGTGCTCAACAGCCTGTGGCAGCGGGACAGACGCTGGTCCTGGGGAGAAGCTTCCTCTTACCGCAAGCCCTGCCCAAACGCCCTGCTCCGCTGCACAGCCTGCCTGTCCAGCCAGGGCCCACTCACCTTCCTCCAGCCACCCACCTCGCCTCTCCCTCTTCCCCTCCCCCGTACTGATGCATTCTCCCTCCAAGCCACAACCCCAGCATTTTTTTTTTGGTACCAGGGACTGAACCCAGGGGCATTCTACCTCCGAGCTACACCCCAGCCCTAGTTTTTATTCTTTTTTTTTTTTTTTGCGGTACCGGGGATTGAACCCAGGGGCATTCTACCTCCTTTAACAAGATTTTCTTACAAAGTCAGTAGGAAATAGAAAAAGAGAAGAGAAAGAGAAGCATGCCTGGAAGACACGCTGGAGAGCCCGAAAGTGGAACTCTCCCCTCCCTCCCACCCCGGCCCCATAAATACACTTTCACATTATATGTTTTTATCAGCGTTACCAAGGCAACAAGCTAGTAACTTATTTCTTAGGCTAACTTATTCCTTAGGCAGGTGGTGCCTTCTAGTCTACTAAGTGCACTTACTAAGAACAGAGGTCAATGATCTACCTTGTTTTTACCCCACTGTATTGTGCTGTATGGTTGTCTATCAACTATGGGCATTTTGATGTAACACATGGAGTTTGCCTTTCCCATACTGAGACCGAGTCACAAAGAATAGGAGGGAAACTGAGGCACTAGCTGTAGCCAGTGCAGCTGTGTATAATCTGTAAGAGCAGGCATAAGGCCCTTGCTATCTTTACTTTTTTTTTTTTTGCGGTACTGGGGATTGAACCCAGGGGCATTCTACCTCCGAGCTACACCCCCAGCCCTATTTTTTATTATTTATTTTGAAACAGGGTCTCATTAAATTGCGGAGGGCCTCACTAAGTAGCTGAGGCTGGCCGTGAACTTGCGATCCGCCTGTCTCAGCCAAGTACAGGCGTGCACCACCACGCCCAGCTTTATCTTTAGGTTTTAAAATGGGCCAGGCAGAGTCACTGTAATCTTAGAGCTAAAGCCTCTATGGTGCTGTTAAGTCTCTATGTGCTTCTAAGGCTGGAGGCTTCAGTTGTCTCTCCATTCTTACTCTGGGTTAATCATTAGAACAAAGGGGCAGAAGAAGGGAGGGGGAGCTCTTGAAATATAACAGAGCTACTGTCCCTCCCTACCTGCATGACTGCCTTTTACATTTTTTTTTTTTTTTTTTGCGGTACCGGGGATTGAACGCAGGGGCGTTCTACCTCCGCGCTACACCCCTGGCCCTATTTTTTTATACTTTATTTTGAAACCGGGTTTCACGAAGTTGCAGAGGGCCTCGCTAAGGAGAGAGAGAGAGAGAGAGAGAGAGAGAGACAGGGAAAGAGAGAGAGCGAGAGAGCTGAGGCTGGCCGTGAACCCGGATCCTCCGGTCTCCGCCTCCCAAAGTACTGGGATTACAAGCGTGCGCCACCACGCCCGGCTGCCTTTTACATTTTATTAGAAATTAATATCAGAGCTGGGCATGGTGGCGCACGCTTGTAATCCCAGTATTTGGGAGGCTGAGACTGGAGGATCCGGGTTTGCAGTCAGCCTCAGCTACTTAGTGAAGCTGTCTGCAACTTACTACTACTCAGTGAAGCCGTCTGCAACTTAGTGAGACCCTGTTTCAAAATAAAGAATAAAAAAATAGGGTTGGGGGTGTAGCTTGGAGGTGGAATGCCCCTGGGTTCAATTCTCAGTACCGCAAAAAGAAATTAATATCAGAGCAATTTTCCAAGACTGGCACACTCAGCACCGAAAGCAAGCACAAAACAGGGTCAAGAACCAGTGACCTGCTTGCCAGAGCCACACATCGCGGCCTGTGCTCTCGGCAGGCACCACGTCGCCACCTCCCCTTGTCCTGCGTCACAGGCTCCTTGGCCATCCCAGCGCCATCCATCTTCCTGGTGCCACCCTACCCGAGCAGCCACGAGGACCCCGTCCACATCTCGTGCACAGCCCCCAAGGACTTCCGGGGGGCGAACTTCACGCTCTACCGGGAGGGACAAGTGGTCCAGCTCCTGCAGGCCCCGGCGGACCAGCTTGGGGTCACATTCAACCTGAGCGGGGGCATCGCAGAGGCTCCTGGGGGGCAGTTCCGCTGCCAGTATGGAGTGATGGGCGAGCACAGCCAGCCCCAGCTGTCGGACCTCAGCCAGGCCGTGCACGTGTCCTTCCCAGGTACGACCTCCCCTGGGGACCCCTGAGCCATGGCATGTGCCGGCCCCCACGCGGGGTGTCTACCCAGGCAGGCCAGGCCCCCACTGTGCCAGGAGCCCCTCACCTGTCCCTCGTCTATCCTCCTAGCCACCCCACGAGATGCGTGTGTGATTCTCCTCATTTTAGAAACTGAGGCACCAGGTGTGCAAGGACAGCTGGGTGTGGTGGTGCACACCTGTCATTCCAGCAACTCAGGAGGCTGAGGCAGGAGGACTGCAAGTTAGAGGCCAGCCTAGACAACTTAGCAAGAGGTTTCAAAATTTAAAAAGGGGGGTGGGGCTGGGGGTATATCTTAGATATACTGCCCCCGAGTTCAGTGCCCACTATCAAAAACAAAGCCAGACATGGTGGCATATGCCTGTAATCCCAGTACTTGGGAGCCTGAGACAGGAGGATTGCAGGTTCAAAGCCAGCCTCAGCAATTTAGTGAGGTCCTCAGCAACTTAGTGAGACCCTGTTTCAAAATAAAAAATAAGCTGGGCGTGGTGGCACACGCTTGTAATCCCACTACTTGGGAGGCTGAGACAGGAGGATTGCAGGTTCAAAGCCAGCCTCAGCAATTTAGTGAGACCCTGTTTCAAAATAAAAAATAAAATAGGGCCGGGGTGTAGCTCAGGTAAAATTCCCAGTTTCAAAAGGAAAAAGAAAGAAAGAAAGAGCAACTTGTTGCCGGCCCAAGCCATGGTGAGAGTGGCCTGTGTCCTGGCCGGGCTTGAGCTCCTCTGTGAACGGCTGCCTTCTCTCCCCTGGGCCTCGCGGTCTTGGAGCGGGGAGGGGACAGCGGCCGTTTTACCTCAGATGAATGAATGAACAAGGCCGGGCGTTGTGAACAGGTCGACTGTCCCTCTGTGGGTGGCTCAGTGCCCCTGACCTCACTGGGGTCAGAGGTCCCCTCCCAGCGCCCCCTGAGAGGTCCCCTTCTCTCAGGAAGCTGAGTCCTGTACAGAGAAGAAAGCTCTGGAACTGTGGCTTCCATTTCTCTGTGCTAACCTGACAGGGAGTCTCTGGGTCCACCATGTGGCTTGTGGTGGGTGTCATGTGATCCCCCCTTTTTTTGTGTGTTTGGTACTGGGGATTGAACTCAGGGACATCCTACTTCTAAGCTACACCCGTAGCCCTCTTTTAAATTTTTTTTTTACTCTTTTTTTTTTGCAGTACCAGGGATTGAACCCAGGGGCATTCTACCTCCGAGCTACACCACCAGCCCTATTTTTTATCCTTTTTTTTTTTTTTTTTTTTTGCGGTACCAGGGATTGAACCCAGGGGCATTCTACCTCCGAGCCACACCCCCGGCCCTATTTTTATACTTTATTTTGAAACTGGGTCTCACGAAGTTGCAGAGGGCCTCACTAAGTAGCTGAGGCTGGCCACAAACCTGGATCCTCTGGTCTCCGCCTCTCAAGTACTGGGATTACAAGCATGCGTCACCACACCCGGCCCGGCTCTCTTTTAAATTTTTAATTTTTTAATTTTTTAATTTTTATTTATTTGTGTGTGTGTGTGTGTGTGTGTGTGTGTGTGTGTGTGTGTCACTGGGATTTTTTTTGCAGAACTGGGGATTGAACCCAGGGGCATTCTACCTCCAAGCTCCACCCCAGCCCTATTTTTTATTCTTTATTTTGAATCAGGGTCTCACTGTGTTGCTGAGGGCCTCACTAAGTAGTTGGGGTTAGCAGCAAACCTGTGATCCTCCTGTTTTAGCCTCCCAAATACTGAGATTATAAGTATGCATCACCACGCCCAGCTTGCAATGGAGATTGAACCCAGGGATATTCTACCTCTGAGCTACACCCCCAGCCCTATTTTATTTTTATTTGGAAACGAGGTCTCACTAAGTTGCTGAGGCTGGCCTCAAACCTGCGATCCTCCTGTCTCAGCCTCCCAAGTACTGGGATTACAGGCATGTGCCACCACACCTGGTTTATCTGACTCTTTTGTACCCAGGACAAAGCAGGACACTTCAGGTAGCAAGAAACTAAAAAAAAAACCTGACTGACACTTCCTTTAGCAACAAAAGGGATTTGTTGGTTCATTGAACTAAAGTCAGTTCACATTAGGACTTCAGGCATGGCTGGTTCCAGGAGCTCGAAGATATCAGGAATTATTTGCCACTTCTCTACTCTGCTTTGTTCTGTGTCTTATTCTCAGGCAGGCCCTTCCCTTGTATTGGCAAAATCATGCCCAGCAGCTCCAGATATATATCCAACCCGCGCTATAATGCTAATCAGAGGAATAATCCTCTTTTCCCAGTGTTCTAGCCAGAGTCGCAGGATTAGCTTCCATTGGCTTATCTTGGGCCACAAGACCATCTCTGGACCAATCACAATGGCAGGGGGAAGGGACATGCTAATTGGCCAGGTACAAGGTTTGCTAAGTTCCCAGGTCTATCTAGACCCAAAGGATGTGGTTGGTGGGGGTCAGATGATGGGGTGCCGCTCTTCCTATGTCCCGGACACCTCCATGACCACTCTCTTCCCATCTTTCTCTAGTGCCCACTTGGATCCTGGCACTCTCCCTGAGCCTGGCTGGAGCCCTCCTCCTGCTTGCTGGGCTGGTAGCTGTTGCTGTGGCGGTCAGGAAAGGTGACAGAAGGCAGAGGAAGCTTGGGGGCAGGGGTGGAGGGTGGGGGTGCATTAAGGGTGGGGGTGCTGTTTTGGAATATGCAGATGTACTCACTCACACCCCCATTCTTTTTCTGGTCCTGGAGATTGAACCCAGGGGCATTCTACCTCTGAGCTACAGCCCCAGCCCTATTTTACTTTGAAACAGCATCTCGCTAGGTTGATGAGGTTGATGAGAGTCTCACTACTTGCCAAGGCTGTCCTTGAACCTGTGATCCTCCTGTCTCAGCCTCCCAAGTACTGGGATTACAGGCGTGGGCCACCACGCCTGGCTTCCAGCAGTATTTTTTTTATTGTGGCAAAATATACATAGCATAAAATTCAGGAGCATGTAGTATATTCACATGATGGGGCAACCGCCACCATTATCCCTTGGTAGAGCTTTTCATCATCCCAAACTGAAACCGTCTGCATTAAGCAATAACTTCCCAGTTCCCTCCACCCTCCTCCTGGCACCCACTGCAACTCAGAGAGATATATAGATAGATTTTTTGTCTTTCTCTTTCTCTTTTCTTTTCTTCTTCTGTGTGTGTGTTACTGGGAATCGAATCTGGGGGCCTTCTACCTCCAAGCTACATCCCCAGTCCTGTTTTGTTGTTGTTCTTTGGGTACCAGGGATTGAACCCAGGGGCATTCTACCTCCGGGCTACACCCCCAGCCCTATTTTTTACTCTTTCTTTTGAAACAGTGTCTCACTAAGTTGCGGAGGGCCTCACTAAGTAGCTGAGACTGGCCATGAACCTGCAATCTTCCTGTCTCAGCCTCCCAAGTACTGGGATTACAGGCATGCGCCACCGCTCCCAGGGAAATTCTCATGTTGAATGGCAAATTTGCCCCAGAGAGGCACAGCTGGGTAGCATATATAATTGGGGGCTTTTGATTTCTTGGGTTTAGAAACTTTTTTTTTCAGTACAGTGGATTGAACCCAGGGCCATTCTATCTCTGAGCTCCACCCCCAGTCCTATTTTTTATTCTTTATTTTGAAACAGGGTCTCACTAAGTTGCGAAGGGCCTCACTAAGTAGCTGAGGCTGGCCGCGAACCCAGATTCTCTGGTCTCAGCCTCCCAAGTACTGGGATTACAAGCGTGCGCCACCACGCCCGGCTTGGGTTTAGAAACTTGATGGAAGCGGGGTGTGGTGGCGCATGCTTGTAATCCCAGTACTTGGGAGGCTGAGTTAGGAGGATTCCAGGTTCAAGGCCAGCCTCAGCTACTTAGTGAGGCCCTCCGCAACTTAGTGAGACCCTGTTTCAAAATAAAGAATAAGCGTGGTAGCGCACACTTGTAATCCCAGTACTTTGGGAGGTGGAGACCAGAGGATCCGGGTTCGCAGCCAGCCTCAGCGCTCTCTCTCTCTCTCTCTCTCTCTCTCCCTCCATCTCTCTCTCTCTCTCTCTCTCTCTCTCTCTCTCTCTACCTAGTG
>PVJS01063513.1:0-10472 GCA_004027185.1 Glis glis | reverse complement strand
GACCTCCTCCCTCACACCCAGGGGTCCAGGCCCCAGCTCTCCTCCCTCACACCCAGGAGTTCCGGGTCCCAGACCTCCTCCCCCAGACCCAGGAGTTCCAGGCCCCAGCCCTCCTCCCTCAGACCCAGGGGTCTAGGCCCCAGCCCTCCTCCCTCAGACCCAGGGGTCCAGGCCCCCAGTCTTCCTCCCTCAGACCCAGGCAGGCCCAGCCCCCTCAGAACTCACAATCTCTTCCCGGATGGCGTAGTCAGCCGTCTCCAGGTACCGCAGCATCTCTGACACGATTTGCTTGGCATTGCTCCGGTCACACATGGCATATAAGAGGTCTGCCGCCCGCTGCCGCACACTGACGTCCCGCTCCGTCTGAGGGAGGAGAGCAGGGTCTGGCTAGGTTTAAGGCTCCCTCGTGGCACGGGGCTAGCCAATCGGGGCTACTATGCCCCTGGCCATTCTTTTTTAGTGTGTGGCACTAAAACCCAGGGGCATTCTACCTCCGAGCTACATCCCCAGCCCTATTTTATTTTTACTTTGAAATAGGGTCTCAGCCGGGCATGGGGGCGCATGGTTGTAATCCCAGCACTTTGGGAGGCGGAGACCGGAGGATCCGGGTTCGCGCCCAGCCTCAGCTCTCTCTCTCTCTCTCCCTGTCTCTCTCTCTACCTAGTGAGACCCTCCGCAACTTCGTGAGACCCGGTTTCAAAATAAAGTATAAAAAATAGGGCCGGGGGCGTAGCGCAGAGGTAGAATGCCCCTGCGTTCAATCCCCGGTACCGCAAAAAAAAAAAAAAGAAATAGGGTCTCACTTGGTTGGAGTCTCACTATTTGCTGAGACTGTCCTCGAACCAGCAATTCTCCTGTCTCAGCCTCCCAAGTACAAGCATGCACCACCATGCCCGGCTGCCCCGTCCATCTTGAGGTGGGTCGAGGGCCCAGGGCAGGCTCGACGAGGCCTTACCTTGAGAGCATTGATGACTGTATCGATGTGGGTCTTGACGGCCTCGTGGGAGAACTCGGAGCTGGCCAGTGTGCACATGCTCTCCAGGGCCAGGTAGCGCAAGTTGGTCTCCCGATGCTGCAGGAACTGGCCCAGCTGGTTGCAGGCCCGCACAAGGAGGTTGGGCTCACTGCCACCGCAGCAGAGGGGGACATTCAAGAGGGGCCGAGGGGGAGAAATAGAGACAGGGAATGTGAGGAGATGAAGGACTCTGGTTCCAGCTGATCCAGCTCACAGTTCCCTAAGGAATCCAGGTCTTAACTTCAGCCCACCCCGAAGGCCTGGTCCTGACCTTCCTGGGGATCTGGATGAGCCCAAATAAAGATATACAGGTATTGTCAATCCCGGGACAGACCCCAGCAGCAGACTTATGGCGTAACTTTTTTTTTTTTTGTGGTACCGGGGATTGAACGCAGGGGCGTTCTACCTCCGCGCTACGCTCCCGGCCCTATTTTTTTATGCTTTATTTTGAGACCGGGTCTCACGAAGTTGTGGAGGGCCTCACTAAGGAAAGAGAGAGAGAGAGAGAGAGAGAGACGGAGAGAGAGAGTGAGAGCTGAGGCTGGCCGCGAACCCGGATCCTCTGGTCTCCACCTCCCAAAGTACTGGGATTACAAGAGTGCACCACCACGCCCGGCTATAGCGTAACTTTTTATTATTTATTGTGGTACCGAGGATTGAACCCAGGGGCATTCTACCTCCGAGCTATATCCCCAGCCCTATTTTTTATTCTTTATTTTGAAACAGAGTCTCACTAAGTTGTGAAGGACCTATGTATCTGAGGCTGGCTGTGAACCTGCTATCCTCCTGTCTCAGCCTCCCAAGTACTGGGATTACAAGCATGTGCCACCACAGCTGGCTTGGAGTAACTTTTTTTTTTTTTTGAGGTACTGGGGATTGAGCCCAGGGGCATTCTACTTCCGAGCTACACCCCCAGCCCTATTTTTTATTCTTTATTTAGAAACAAGGTCTCACTAAGTTGCAGAGGGTCTCACTAAGTAGTTGAGGCTGGCCGCAAACCCGGATCTTCCTGTCTCAGTCTCCCAAGTACTGGGATTACAAGCGTGCACCACCATGCCCGGTTTTTGGAGTAACTTTTTAATGTGATACTAGGAATCAAACCCAGGGACATTCTGCCTCTGAGCTATACCCCTAATCCTATTTTACTTTTTATTTCAAAACAGAGTCTCGCTAAAGCCAGGCGTGGTGGTGCATGCTTATAATCCCAGTACAAAAAAAACCCAAAAACCAAAAAACAGGGTCTCACTAATTTACTGCACACCAGTCTCAAACCTGCAACCCTCCTGTCTTAGCCTCCCAAGTACTGGGATTACAGGTGGGCACTGCCACATCTGAGGCTATGGGGTAACATTTCAAAACACCATTCTTTTTTTTTTTTTTTTTTGCAGTACTGAGGATTGAACCCAGGGGCATTCTACCTACAAGCTACCCCCTCATCCCTATTTTTTGTTCTTTATTTTGAAACAGGGTCTCACTAAGTTGCAGAGGGCCTCACTAAGTAGCTGAGGCTGGCCGCAAACCCGGATCCTCTGGTCTCAGCCTCCCAAGTACTGGGATTACAAGCGTGCACCACCATGCCCGGCACAACTCCATTCTTTTCTTTTCTTTTTTTGTGATACTGGGGATTGAACTCAGGGTGTTCTACCTCTGAGCTACACCTTTAGCCCTTTTTTTTTATGTTTTTATTGGTGCATTGTAGTCTCACATCACAATGAGTATCAGTTTGGTGTTAACATACATGCACACAGCTCTTGGTGTCCCTCCCCCCCCGCCTCCTCCCCCACATGTAGCACTGAGAATGATGTTGGTATAATCTCAACCTTTAGCCCTTTTTATTTTATTTTATTTATTTTTTTGCAGTACTGGGGATTGAACCCAGGGGTGTTTTACCGCTGAGCTACACCCCAAGCCCTATTTTATTCTTTATTTTAAAACAGGGTTTCATTAGTTTGCGGAGGGCCTCACAAGTTGCTGAAGCTGGCCAAGAACCTGTGATCCTCCTATCTCAGCTTCCAAAGTACTGGGATTACAAGCTTCGCCACCATGCCCAGCTTTATTTTTTTTTTAATTTTGAAACAGGGTCTTACTAAGTTGCTGAGGCTGGCCTTGAACCTGCAATCCTCCTGTCTCAGCCTCCCAAGCATTGAGATTATAGGCATATGCCACTGCGCCCAGTATCTCCATACTTTTCCTACAAAGCCCCCATTCTCCTCCCTCAGACTCAGGAGTTCAGACCCCAGCCCTCCTCCCTCACACCCAGGGGTCCAGGCTCCAGCCCTCCTCCCTCACACCCAAGGGTCGAGACCCCAGACCTCCTCCCTCAAACCCAGGGGTCCAGGCCCCAGCCCTCCTCCCTCAGACTCAAGGGTCCAGGCCCCAGACCTCCTCCCTCAGACCCAGGGGACCAGGCTCTAGCCTCAGCAGCGGGGTGGTCACCTGTCATAGTGGATGATGAGGCTGATGGTCTCGAAGAGGATGGCATTCTTAGCGTTGGAGTGCTGCACCTTCTTGGACTTGGGCGGCTCCTGGGCCTTGTTGAGCACTGTCTCCAGACACTCCACCAGCCGCCCCTTCACGGCCGCATCCTCTGGGGAAACAGAGGATGCACCGTGCTGAGCTCACGGGAGCAGCTCAAACTGCCTCTAAGCCCTACAGCTCCAGGCCAGGGTCTTTGCTTCTTCAGCCCTTCCTAGTCCCCAGCCAGCAGGAGAGGGGAAAGAAGGCTCCTCTGAAACAGAAGATATGTCTCCAGACCTGAGCTTTCATTCCACTCTGCTATGACCCTTCTGGGCAAGAGGCTCCACCTCTGTGAGCCTCAGTTTCCCCTTCTGCAGCACTGATACTCATTAAGTTTCTCACAGAAAAAAGCACCTAAACCCTTGGCCTTCCCAAGGAGCTGAGTGCCTAGCAGAAAGAACTGGCCCTCAGCTGCCCGCCAAGAAGACCACTGCGTGCTCTCAGGCCAGGATCCTTGCCTGGGGTAGGAGTTCAACAGTGAGAAAGCTCAGCCAGGCATGGTGGCACACACCTGTAATTCCAGTACTTGGGAAGCTGAGACAGGAGGATTGCAGGTTCACAGCCAGCCTTAGCAACTTAGGGAGGCTCTCTGCATCTTAGTGAGACGCTGTTTCCAAATAAAAATAAAATAGGTCTGAGGGTGTAGGCCAGAGGTAGAAGGCCCCTGGGTTCCATCCCCAGTACCCCCCCCCAAAGTATATATATACATATACATATACATATACATATACATATACATATACATATATAATAAAATAGGGTCAGGGGTGTAGCTCTGAAGTAGAATGCTCCTGGGTTCAATCTCCAGCACCACAAAAAATAAATAATTAAAAAAATAGGCCCAGGGTGTGGCTCAGAGATAGAATGCCCCTGGGGTTCAATCCTCAGTACAATGGCTTAATAAACCAAAAGACACACACATAGATGCACACACAGAAGCGCATGCATGTGGGGCTGTGGATGCAGTGCCACGCCCCAGGCTGGCTGCGGCAGATGCTGCATACACGGGCTGACTCTTTGTTACCTACTGCAAGGCCAAGCACCTCAGCCTGGAGAACCTGGCTGCAGTGGGACAAGGAGGGTCAGGCTCTGTCACTCCTCGCTGCCTGTACCTGCAATGGCCATGTCTCACCTCCAGGTCTCAGTTTCCCTGTCTGCATATCACAGACTATCCCTCCTCGCCAGCTCTGTTGGGAGGGTACAGGTGGGCCCTGCACAGCACCTGGCTCAACACACTGGCTTTCGTGGCTGTGAGCACTGAAGGAAGGTCCTCTACCAGAGGCCTAAGAGTGGCCAGGAACCGCCCACTAACCAGCTGTGTGACTTGAGCCAGGAACTCCTCTCTGAAACTTTGTTTCCTCCTCTATAAAACATCCCTTAGCTATAGGACTGGAGCAAGAGCCCACCTGGCAGAGACCCTGGCTTGTGGCAGGGACCAGCTATTTTTTATTTTTTTTTGGTACTGGGGATGGAATCCAGGGGCATTCTACATCTGAGCCACATCCCCAGCCCTATTTTATTTTTTATTTTAAAAACAGGGTCTCACTAAATTGCAGAGGGCCTCACTAAATTTCTGAGGCTGGCTGCAAACCTGCGATCTTCCTTCTCAGCCTCCCAAGTACTGGGATTATAGGCATGCACCACTACACCTGGCTAAGTATTTTTTTTCCTGGTACTGGGGATTGAACCCAGGGGCATTCTACCTCTGAGCTACACCTCCCAGCCTTATTTTTTATTCTATATTTTGAAACAAGGTCTCACTAAGTAGCTGAGGCTGGCTGTGAACCTGTGATCCTCCTATCTCAGCCTCCTGTTATTTTTTATTTTGAAACAGGGTCTTGCCAAGTTGCTGAGGCTGTCCTTGAACCTGTCTCAGCCTCCCAAGTACTGTTATTACAGGCGTGTGCCACTGCGCCCAGCTCTGGGATCAGCTATTTGATCCTTGGTGCTGTGCCATGCAGGGGGTGCTGGGTCAGAGCTGCCTTCTCCTTCACTGTAGCTGCGTATCAGGGGTTCGAGGTGCCTGCCCAGCTTAAGAGAAATCCCGACCAGACCCTAGAGACAAGCAGCCCAGCATTACCTGGCGGCGGATAACACTGCAGCAGCCGCAGGAGCTTCACCGAGAGCCAGGGTGCGGGCACAAAGTAGTAGGTGTAGTCCTGGAGGTCAGTGGAGGCCGAGGAGACAATCTAGGGGGAGGAAACCAAGGATGGGCCAGAGCTCAGGCCAGAGGAAGGGCTGTGGGCCCAGCGCTTGGGAGCACACGCTGCCCTCCAGGGGGCGCTGTGGGCATGATAGTTTACCAAGCTAAAAGCTGAGGTGGTCTGGGGACCCTTAGGCACTGGACCTGAGAGGGTGGGACAGGGACTAAGCCACAGCTGACTGATTTTTCAAAGCAATGCTGGAAAATGCCAGGGGGACAGAAGTCTCTTCTGATGCCCTTTTGTGTGACAGTTCTCAGCCAGGCCAGTGCCTCACTGACTCTTACTTCCCAGTGCCCAGGACTCCTCCACTAGAGCTCACATCACACTGGCAGCTACTCAGGGACAGGAACTGGGCCCAACACTTTTTTTCGGTTCCTGGGACTGATACAAGGCCAGGAAGGAGGCGTAGAATTAGTGAAACATCAAAAGATGTGACTGTCCTTCCTCGTAGCAAACTCCTACTCAACCTTGAAAACCCTTTTCCAGGAAGCACTCCCACATGCTCTGTGCCACCGCCATGATGGCAGGTGTCCCATCCCCCATGACTGTGTCTCCCACCTGGGCCTGGCACACAGGGGCATTCAGATGTGTGGTGAATGAATGAGACAAACATGGAATGAGTGGCATGTGTACTCTGCTCAGAATTCAGGCCTCTTCCTATGGGCCCAGGAAACACTTTCATGTACAAGTTTGGTTCAGGGAGCACCTTCCCCAGGGCTCCCAGCCAGGTTAGGTGCTACCTCTGGGCACCTACAATGCCCTGAGCTCCCTCCATGATGGCATAAAGCACCCCTGCTGTGATTGCTGTGATTTTCTCCCAGCAGGAAAAATCCTTGAGGTCTGACACGTGTGTCCCTGATATCACCCCACACAGAACCAGGTGTGCAGGAGACCTCGGGGCATTCTAAGGACAAAAGCGAAGATGGTAAGACGGACAAGAGAGTGAGAGGGAGACATGGGAAAGAGAAGCGTGGGAGCCAAAGCAAGAAAAGGAGAGGGAAGAGGAAGAGGAAGAGGCAGGGAGGGCTATGGTGTAGGTTCAGGGTACATGGCTGGCCTCAGGCCCCACTCTGAGCACTTTATCCACATCAGCCGTAACACTGCCCTTGAACAGCCGAGGCAACAGAGGACCACAGAAGTGAAACCACTTGCCCAGGACCGCACAGAGGGGATGAGCCCCATTCAGAGCCCAAGCTCTAACCACTGGGCTGGGCTTCCTCTCATGGAGGGAGGGGGAGCAGAGATGTCACAGGGACCCTTCCTGCAGCCAGCATGGAGACCACACGCACCCTGCTCAGGCGAGACACAGCCAGGGAGATGCAGGTCTTGAAGTCATCCGGGTTCTTCTTGCAGAGGCAGGTGATGAGGCTGACTGCGGCAGTGACCACGCCCTGTGGGGTGGGGTGGGGCAGGTCAGGGCCTGGGCTCCAGGCAGAGGACCTGGAGGCAGAGGCTCCAGAGTGGGGCAGGGCTGGGGTGCAAGCATGTGTCACTGTTTTGTTTTAGGGGTGGGGTAGGGAGGCTGTGGGGCCTCTGGGACCAGGGCCAGCGCAGACCCCAGTGTCTAGGTGCCTCTGGGAGGGCCCCTACATCTCAATGAGGAGCCATTCTGGGTGGGGAGCAGAGAGGGACCAGGAGTCCTGGGGTGGGGCAGGGGTTGGGTCTTGGGGTCTCTATTGACCATTTTTTTTTTGGTACTGGGGATTGAACCCAAGGGTATTCTACCTCTGAGCTACACCTCCAGTCCTCCCTTATTTTTTTTTTGAAACAAGGTCTCACTAAGTTGCTGAGGATCTCGCTAAATTGGTGAGGCTGGCTTCCTACCTATGATCCTCCCATCTCAGCCTCCCAAATAATCCCAGTAGGGATTACGGGCGTGTGCCACCTTGTCCAGCGGCCATGGTTTTATTATTGGAAGAATCTCTGGATGTCAGAAACAGACTGGAATTTTCTAAGGGGCTGTCTCAGGAATGAGTGTTGAATTTTGGGGTCACAGGACAGGATCCCTGGGCAGCCAGGTGGGTATCAGGGAGGAGGCAGGAGGGTTTCTGGACAGCTGGGTAGGTATGAGTACTGTGGTATGGGATTGGAGGCTCTGGGTGCCTAGATGAAATTCAGGGAAGTGGTGGGCAGCCTGGGTGTCCAGATGGGGTTGGCACAGAGGGGGCCCTGGGGCAGCTGGGTGGGGCCAGGTCTCGGGGGCAGTGGCCAGGGGCTCGGGGCCTCACCATGTGCTGATCATTGAGCAGGTGTACTACGCGTGCTGTCCACTCGCCCATGGGCACAAGGTCAGGTGAGGCCTTGTAGAGCCGCAGCAGACACAGGGCCGCGCTCTGCTTCACGCTGTCCATGCTGTCCCTGTGAAGACACAGTGCAAGACAGGGCAGGGGAGCAGTCAGTGCAACCAGAGACCCACACACCACTTTCTTGTTGGTTCCAGAAAGGCTGCTGATGGCTGCCCAGAGGTACTAGAATCCAGACAGACTGGGATCCAACCTGGTGCTGAACTCACCACCCAAGGAGATTCAGCTTCTTTTCTTTTCTTGTGGTACTGGGGATTGAACCCAGGGGCATTCTACCTCTGAAATATACCCCCAGCCTTTTTTATTTAAGTTGCTGACGCTGGTCTTGAACCTGCAATCCTCCAGTCTCAGCCTCCTAAGTAATGAACTTACAAGCATGTGCCACCACTCCTGGCTTTTTTTTTTTTATACTGGATTGACCGCAGGGGTGCTGTACCTCTGAGTTACACCACCAGCCCCACCAGCCCTTTTAATTTTGAGTCAGTCTCGCTAAGTTGCTAAGGGTCTTGCTTAGTTGCTGAGGCTAGCCTCGAACCTGTGATCCTTTTCTCTCAGCTCCCTAAGTACTGGAATTACAAATGTACACACCCTACTGTAAGATATTCATACTTTTTTTTTTTTTTAATGATACTGGAGATTGAATCTAGGAGCACTGAACTACACCCCCAGCACTTTTATTTTTTTATTCTGGATCAGGGTCTCACTAAGTTGTTGCAGCTGACCTACAACCTGCAATCCTCCAGCCTCAGCCTCCTGAGTACTGAGATTACAAGCATGTGCCACCACGCCTACTGGTTAGTGGTACTTTCTCCATCACCATCACAGCTCCTGACCCTCCCCCTACGGCACTAGCTCTGGGGAGCTCAGTGCCAAGTGCTTCTGCGTCTTAACTCACGAAGCACCAGCCACAGCCCTCCAAGGAGGCACATTCTGTTATCATCTCCATTTACGGGTCAGGAAATGTGCGGTCGGAAGTGAATGAAGGAGTAAAAGCTATTCATCAACCTGGTGCGGTGGAATAAAGCTGCGGTACTACTTAGGTCAAGTTTCAACAATGGGATGCTCAGCCAGGCATAAAAAAAAATAAAAGAAATAAAAGAAAAGAAAAAGCCAGGCACCATGGTGCATGCCCGTAATCCCAGTAATTCAGGAGGCTGAGGATCACAGGTTTGAGGCCAGCCTGGGCAATTTAGCAAGACCCAGTCTCAAAATAAAATAAAATGGGTGGGGTGGGGGTGTAGCTCAGTGGTAGAACACCCCTGGGTTCAATCCCCAGTCCACCCCCCAAAAAAAAAAACAGGTTCTTGCTACAATGCCCTAGCTGGCCTAGCCTAGAACTCGTGGACTCCAGAGATCCTCCCACCTCAGTCTCCCAAGTGCTGGGACTGCAGGCTTACCAACCTACAGGCCTGGTTGGATCTCGTTAAACTAAAGGTTATCTCCAGGATTTTTGGACTACACAGGTAGGGTAAAATCAGGCTAAACGCCAGTCTGAGGAATGCTCTGGGCCAGGATTTGAGACAGGTGATTTTGCATATTGTTCCCAAGGGGGATTATTTTTGGGTCACTCTCACTTTGAAGTGTGGACTCCTACAGCCTCTCCTTGGACAAGCTTTGTCTCTGCTTTTGGAGACAGTGGGTCCCCAAAACCAATACCCAGGTTCACCACGTCCAGCAAATGCTTGTCTCTGGCACTCTGCTTGTCCACCTAGGTGCCAGGCTTCTCCTATGTCGTGGCCTGTGTGACTGTCATTCTCTGGCCAGCTCATGGATCCATTAAAAAATATTTTCAGCCGGGCGTGGTGGCACACGCTTGTAATCCCATTACTTTGGGAGGCGGAGACCAGAGGATCCAGGTTCGCAGCCAGCCTCAGCTCACGCATGCGCACGCAGGCACGCACGCACGCGCGCTCTCTCTCTCTCTCTCTCTCTCTCTCTCTCCCTGTCTCTCTCTCTCTCTGTCTCTACTTAGTGAGGCCCTCCGCAACTTTGTGAGACCCGGTCTCAAAATAAAGCATAAAAAATAGGGCCGGGGCCGTAGCGCGGAGATAGAACGCCCCTGTGTTCAATCCCCGGTACCGCAAAAAAAAAAAAAATTTCAGGCAGGGCGTGGTGGTGCACACTTGTAATCCCAGTACTTGGGAGGCTCAGACCATCAGACCAGAGGATCCGGGTTCACGGCCAGCTGCAGCTACTTAGTGAGGCCCTCTACACTTAGTGAGACCCTGTTTCAAAATAAAGAATAAAGGCCGGGCGTGTTGGTGCACGCTTGTAATCCCAGTACTTTGGGAGGCGGAGACCGGAGGATCCGGGTTCGCGGCCAGCCTCAGCTCTCTCTCTCTCTCTCTCTTCCTGTCTCTCTCTCTCTCTACCTAGTGAGGCCCTCCGCAACTTCGTGAGACCCGGTTTCAAAATAAAAGTATAAAAAATAGG
>PVJS01063512.1:0-10470 GCA_004027185.1 Glis glis | reverse complement strand
GTGTGAGAGAGGACAGCCATGGAAACCCACGGTGTGAGAGTTGACAGCCATGGACAGACTCGTTTTGTGAGAGTGGACTGCCATGGACCCCACACGGTGTGAGAGTGGACAGCCATGGACACCCCACGGTGTGAGAGTGGACAGCCATGGACACCCAAAGGTGTGAGAGTGGACCGCCATGGACACCCCCACGGTGTGAGAGTGGACAGCCATGGAATCCCCCATAGTGTGAGAGTGGACTGGCATGGACACTCCCATGTTGTGATAGTGGACAGACATGGAATCCCCTACGGTGTGAGAGTGGACAGCCATGGACACCCCCACGGTGTGAGATTGGGAAGCCATGGACACCCCACGGTGTGAGAATGGACAGCCATGGACACCCAACGGTGTGAGAGTGGACAGCCATGGAATCCCCCATGGTGTGAGAGTGGACAGCCATGGAATCCCCCATGGTGTGAGAGTGGACAGCCATGGACACCCCCATGGTGTGAGAGTGGACAGCAATTGAATCCCCCAGGTTGTGAGAGTGGACAGCCATGGATACCGCACGGTGTGAGAGTTGACAGCCATGGACACCCCACGGTTTGAGAGTGGACAGCCATGGAATCTCCCACAGTGTGAGAATGGACAGCCATGGACACGCCGACGCTGTGAGAGTGGACCCCCATGGACACACCCACGGTGTGAGAGTGGACAACCATGGACAACCCATGGTGTGAGAGTTCACAGCCATGAAATCCCCCATGGTGTGAGAGTGGACAGCCCTGGAATTCCTCACGGTGTGAGAGTGGACATCCAATGACACCCCACGGTGTGTGGTACATGGTGCAGCGGCTGCCCTGGTGGCACAGGGACTATCAGTGTTGCGCTCGGGGACCCTGGATTCAGGTCCCTGGCACAGGGGTCTCCCAGGTAGCACTGAAAAAGCCGGGCATGCGCGCGAGGACGACGGGGTCAGCTACTGGGTGCAGGGGGCCCCCACTTGCACAATGACTTCCGGGGTTACAAGCGGGGAGGCCGGGGTCTGGTACCTAGCGCCTTGGCCCCCCAGGTGTCGCAGGTCCTGCCGGGGTTGCTCGCGGTGACGTCGGAGTCTGGTACCTGGCACAGAGGACCCCCAGGTGGCTCAAGAACTTTCGTGTTGCAAGAGGGTTTCCGGGATCTGGTATCTGGTGCAGGGGCCGCCCAGGTGTTGAATAGCCTGCCGGGGTTGCGTGCGGGGACACCGGGGTCAGGTACCTGACGCAGTGGTCGCCCAGGTTGCACAGGAACTGCCATTGTTGTGAGAGAAAGCCAGTGTCTGGTACCTAGCGCAGGGGACCTCTGGTGGTGCAAGGACTTCTGTTGTTACGCGCGAGGACGCCGGGGACTCGTACCTGGCGCAGGGTCTGCTCAGGTGGCTCAGAGACAGCCGGGGTGGCAAGCGAAGACTGCAGGGTCTGGTACTTGGTGAAGGGGCAGCCCAGTTGGCAGGGTCTGCCGGGGTTGCGCCTGGGGACGCTGGGCTCTGGTACCTGGTGCAGGCGTCCCCCAAGGGCTCTGGGGCTGCCAGGGTTGCGCACGGTAACAACGGGATCTTGTACCTGGCGCAGGGTTCGCCTAGGGGATGCAGGGGACACCCAGATTGTACAGGGTTTTCCGGATTTGCACGCGGGGATGCCGGGGTTGTTACCTGGTGCAGGAGCTGCCAAGGTGTTGCAGGGGCCGCCCATGTGATGCAGGGGCCGCCCAGGTGGCGTAGGGTGTGCTGCGGTTGCGCCAAGTTATGCCGGGGTCTGGTACTTGGCACAGGGGGCGCCCACGTGGTGAGGGGCTGCCGGGGTTGCGAACATGGACGCCGGGGTCTGGTACCTAGCGCAGGGGTCACGCAGGGAGCGCAGGGAGTGCCGGGGTGGCGCGCGGTAAAGCCGGCGTCTGGTACCTGCAGTTGCCCAAAGAGCGCAGGGGCTGCCGGGGTTGTGTGCGGTATAACCGTGGTATTGTATCTGGCCCAGGGGCCGCCCAGGTGGCGCAGGAACTGCCATTGTTGTGCGGGAGGATGCCGGGGTCTGGTACCTGGCGCAGGGGCCGCCCAGGTGTCACAGTGACAGCCGGGGTGGCGCGCGGAGACGGCGGGGTCTGGTACTTGGTGAAGGGGCAGCCCAGGTGGAAAGGGTTGCCAGGGTTGCGCGCGGGGACGCCAAGGTCTGGTACCTGCCGCAGGCGTCGCCCAGGTGGTGCTGGAACTGCCAGGGTCTGGTACATGGTGCAGGGGCCGCCCAGGAGGTGCAGGGACATCAGGGGTTGCGCACGTGGAAGCCGGGGTCTCGTACATGTTGCAGGGGCTGCCGAGGTGTCGCAAAGCCTACCGGGGTTGCGTGCAAGGACGCCGGGATCAGGTACCTGGCGCAGGGGTCGTGCAGGTGGCGCAGGAACTGCCATTGTTGTTCGCAAGGACGCCGGGGTCTGTTACCTAGTGCAGGGGCCCCCAGGTGGTGCAAGGACTTCTGGGGTTGTGCGCGAGTTCGCCGGTTTCTGGTATCTGGCGCAAGCGCCGCCCAGGTGGCGCAGTGACAGACGGGGTGTCACATGGGGACGGCGGGCTCTGATACCTAGCGAAGGGACAGCCCAGTTGGCAGGGTCTGCCAGGGTTGCGCGCGGGATGCCGGGGTCTAGTACGTGGCGCAGGCATCGCCCAAGGAGCGAAGGGGCTGCCGGGGTTGTGCACGGTAACACCGGGATCTTGTATCTGGCGCAGGGGCTGCCCAGGTGGCGCAGGAACTGCCATTTTTGTGCGGGAGGATGCCGGGGTCTGGTACCTGGCGCAGGGGTCGCCCAGATGGCGCTGGAACTGCCGGAGTTGAACGCGAGGACGCCGGGGTCTGGTACCAGGTGCAGGAGCCGACCAGATGTCGCAGGGCCTTCCAGGGTGGCTCGCGGTGACGCCAGGGTCAGGTACCTGGCACAGGGGCTGTCAAGGTGACGCAGGGGCCGCCCAGGTGTCGCAGAGGCTACCGGGTTTGACCGAGGGGACGCCAGAGTCTAGTACATGGCACAGGGGTCGCCCAAGGAGCGCAGACCTGCCGCGGTTGCACGCGGTAACACCGGGGTCTTGTAACCTGTGCAGGGGCCTCACAGGGGACACAGAAGCCGCCAAGGTGGTGCAGGGACTGCTGGGGTGGCACGCGGGGACACCGGGGTCTAACCCCTAGCGCAGGGGCCGCACAGGTGGTGCAGGGTCAGCCGGAGTGGCTCGCGGTGACGCTGGGGTAATGTCCCTGGCGCAGGGCTTGCCCAGCTGGTGAAGAAACTACCGGGCTTGCGTGCGAAGACGCCGGGGTAAGGTACCTGGTGCAGGGGTCCCCCAGGTGGCGCAAGGACTTCCGGGGTTGCATGCGGGAACGCAGGGGTCTGGTACGTAGCGCAGGAGCCACCCAAGTGTCGCAGGTCCTGCCGGGGTGACTCGCGGTGACGCCGGGGTCTGGTATCTAGCACGGGGGCCCCCCAGGTGGCTCAAGGAATTTGAGGTTGCACGCGGGGATGCCGGGGTCTGGTTTCTGGCGCAGGGGCAGCCGACGTGTCGCATAGCGTGCCGGGGTTGCTCGCGGGGCCGCCCAGGGGACGAAGGGGACGTCCAGGTGGTACAGGGTCTGCAGGGTTTGCGGGCGGGAATGCCGAGGTCTGGTACCTGGCGCAGGGGCAGCCCAGATGGCAGGGGCTGCCGGGATTCGTGCGGGGACGCCAAGTGTGTTACCTGGGGAAGGGGTCACCCAAAGAGCGTAGGGGCTGCCGGGGTTGCGTGCGGTACCACCGGGGTCTTGTATCTGCCGCAGGGGCCGCACAGGGGCCGCAGGGGACGTCCAGGTGGCACAGGGTCTGCCGGGTTTGCACGCAGGAATGCCAGGGTCTGGTACCTGGCGTAGGGGCTGCTGGGTGACGCAGGTGCCTCCCAGGTGGCGCAGGGGAGCCGGGGTTGCGCACTTGGATGACGGGGTCTCGTACCGGGTGCAGAGGACTCCCAGGTGGCTCAGGGCCTCTGGAGAGGCGCGCGTGAATGCCGGGGTCTGGTATATGGTGTTGGAGCCGCCCAGGTGGCGCACAGGCCGCCCATGTGATGCAGAGGCCACCCAGGTGGCACAGGGACTTCTGGGATGGTGTGTGGGAATGCCGGGGACTGGTACTTGGTGCAGGGGCTGCCCAGGAGTCGTAGGATCTGTCGGGGTTGCGCACGTGTACCTCGGGGTCTCGTAAATAGTGCTGGGCTGCCCAGGTGTCGCAGGGACCGCCCAGGTGTCGCAGAGGCTACCAGGGTTGCATGCGGAGACGCCGGTGTCTGGTACGTGGTGCAGGGTTGCCCAAGGAGCGAAGGGGCTGCCTGAGTGGCGCGCGGTAACACCGGGGTCTTGTACCTGGTGCAGGGGCCTCCCAGGGGATGCAGGGGATGCCCAGGTGGCACAAGGGGTGCCTTCTTTTTGTGCGGGGATGCTGGGTCTGGTACCTGGCGCAGCAGCCGCCCAGGTGTCGCAGGGGACGCCCTGGTGTCTCAGGGGCTGCCGGGTTGCGCGCGTTGACTCTGGGGTCTGGTACGTAGCACAGGGGCCCACCAGGTGGCTCAAGGACTTTCGGGGTTGCATGCGAGGATGCCGGGGTCTGCTACTTGGCGCAGGGTCCACCCAAGTGAGGCAGGTGCAGCCCAGGTGGCACAGGGGTGCCGGGGTTGCGCACTTGGACGCCAGGGTCTCGTACCGGGTGCAGAGGCCTCCCAGGTGGCGCTGCAGTTGCCGGGGTTGCGCACGTGTATGCCGGGGTCTCCTACATGGTGCAGGGGCTGCCCAGGTGTCGCAGGGACTGCCGGGGTGGCTCACGGTTACTCTGGGGTCTGGTACCTAGCAAAGGAGTCCCCCAGGTGGCTCAAGGACTTTCGGGGTTGCACACGGGGACGCCGGGGTCTGGTATCTGGCGCAGGGGCCGCTCAGGTGTCGCATATCCTGCCTGGGTTGTGCGCGGGGACGCCGTGTTCAGGTATTTGGCACGGGGACCGCTCAGGTGTCGCAGGGGTCGCCCAGTTGTTGCAGAGGCTGCCGGGGTTGCGCGTGGTGACGCCGGGGTCTGGTACCTATAACAGGGGCCCCCCAGGTGGCTCAAGGACTTTCGGGGTTGCACCCGGGGACGCTGGGGTGTGGTCCATGGTGCAGGGGTCGCCAGGTGGCACAGGAACTGCCGGGGTTGCGCGCGAGGACGCAGGGGTCTCTTACCGAGTGCAAAGGCTGCCAAGATGGCTCAGGGGCTGCTGGGGTGGCGCGCGGGGACGCCGGGGTCTGGTACTTGGCGCAGCGAATGCCCAGGAGGCGCAGGGGATGCCGGGGTTGTGCACGTGGATGCCGGTGTCTCGTACATGGCGCAGGGGCCGCCCAGGTGTCCCAGGGACCGCCCAGGTGTCGCTGAGGCTGCCGGGGTTGCACGCGGTGACGCCGGGGTCTGGTACCTAGCACAGGGGCCTCCCAGGTGGCTCAAGAACTTTCGGGGTTGCACGCGGAGACGCCGGGATCTGGTACCTGGCACAGGGGTCGCCCAAGGAGCGCAGGGACTACAGGGTTGGCGCGTGGTAACGCCGGCTTCTGGTACCTGGCACAGGGGTCGCTCAGGTGATGCAAGGGCCGCCCATATGTCTCAGAGGATGCTTGGGTTGCGCAGAGGGATGCCGGCGTCGCCCAAGGAATTCAGGGGCTGCCGGGGTGCACGCGGTAACACCGGGGTCTTGTTCCTCACGCAGGGGACGCCCAGGGGACGCAGGGGCCGCCAAGGTGGCGCAGGTACTGCTGGGTTGGCACGCGGGGACACCGTGATCTGACCCCTAGCGCAGGGGCCGCCCTGGTGACACAGGAACTGCCGGGGTTGCGCGCGAGGACGCTGGGGTCTGGTATCTGGCACAGGGATCGATCAGGTGGCGCAGGGGTTGCTGGGGTTGTGCGCAGGGACTCCGGGGTGTGATACCTGGTGCAGGGGCAGCCTAGGTGGTTCAGGGGCCACCCATGTGACGCAGGCGCTTCCCAGGTGGCAAAGGGGCTGCTGCGATTGTGCGCAATTATGCTAGGGTCTGGTACTTAGCACAGGGGCCTCCCAGGTGGCTCAAGAACTTTCGGGGTTGCACGCGGAGACGACGGGGTCTGGTACCTGATGCAGGGGTCGCCCAAGGAGCGCAGGGGCTGCCGGGGTTGCACGCGGTAACATCGGGATTTTGTCACTGGCCCAGGGTCTGCCCAGGGGACTCAGGGCCCGCCAATGTGGCACAGGGACTGCTGGGGTGGCAAGCGGGGACACCGGGGTCTGACCCCTAGTGCAGGGGCCGCCTATGTGGCAGGGGCTGCCGGGGTGTTTCGTGGTGACGCCGGAGTCTGGTACCTAGCACAGGGGCCCCCTGGTGTCTCCAGGACTTTCGGGGCTGCACGCAGGGATGCTGGGGTCTGGTATCTGGTGTAGTGGTAGCCCAGGTGGCGCAGGAACTGCCGTGGTTGTGCGCGAGGACACCGCGGTCTGGTACCTAGCAGAGGGGGCCCCCAGGTGGCGCAAGGACTTCCGTGGTTGCGCGCGAGGACTCTGGGATCTGGTACCTAGCGCAGGGACCGCCCTGGTGGTGCAGTGACTGCTGGGGTGGCCCGCGAGGACGACGGGGTCTGGTACCTGGCGAAGGGGCAGCCCAGTTGCAAGGGGCTGAAGGGGTTGCGCGGGGGATGCCGGGGTCTGGTACATGGTGCAGGGGTCACCCAAGTGGAGCGCAGGGACTGCAAGGTTGGTGCGTTGTAACCCCGGCATCTGGTACTTGGCGCTGGGGCTGCATGGGTTGCGTGCAGGGACGCCGGGGTCGCACAAGGAATGCAGTGGCTCTTGGGGTTGCGTGCGGTAACTCCTGGGTCTTCTACGTGGCGAAGGGGGCGCCCAGGGGCTGCAGGGGTCGCCAAGTTGGCGCAGGGACTGCTGGGGTGGTACGAGGGGACACCGGGGTCTGACCCCTAGCCCAGAGGCCGCACAGGTGGCTCAAGGACTATCGGGGTTAAACGCAGGGATGCTGGGGTGTGGTACATGGTGGCGCAGAGGCTGCCGAGGTTGCGCGCAGGGAACCCGGGTCAAGTCCCTGGTACAGGGGTCGCCCAGGTGGCGCAGGAACTGCCGGGGTTGCGCAGGATGACGCTAGGGTCAGGTACCTGGTGCAGGGGTCCCCCAGGTGGGGCAAGGACTTCCGGGGTTGCACGGGGGGACGCCGGAAATGGGTTCTTAGCGCAGATGCCCCCCAGGTGTCTCAGGGCCTTCCGGGGTGGCTTGCAGGGATGCCGGGGTCTGGTACCTAGCACAGGGGCCCCCCAGGTGGCTCAAGGACTTTTGGGGTTGCATGCGAGGATGCGGGTGTCTGGTATCTGACGCCGTGGCCGCCCAGGTGTCGCATAGCCTGTCGGGGTTGCGCGCGGGGACGCCGGAGTCAGGTACCTGGCGCAGGGGTCGCCGAGGTGGCGCAGGAACTGCCATTGTTGTGCGCGATGACGCCGGGGTCTTGTACCTAGCGCAGGGGGTACCAGGTGGCGGAAGGACTTAAGGGGTTGTGCGCGACGAGGCCGGGGTCTGGTACCTGGCACAGGGACCGACCAGGTGGCACAGAGACTGCCAGGGTGGCACGCAGGGACGGCGGGTCTGGTACCTGGTGAAGGGTCAGCCCAGTTGGCAGGGGCTGCCGGGGTTGCACGCAGGGTCGCCGGGGTCTCATACCTGGCGCAGGTGCCACCCAGATGGTTCAGAGTCCGCCCATGTGATGCAGGGGCCGCCCAGGTGGCGCAGGGGCTGCTGCGGTTGCGTGCAGGCATGCTGGGGTCTGGTACTTTGCTCAGGGGGCGCCCATGTGGAGAGGCGCTGCTGGGGTTGCATAATTGGACGCTGGGGTCCGGTACCTGGCGCAGGGGTCACCCAGCGAGCACAGGGACTGCCAGAATGGCACGCGGTAATGCCGGTGTCAGGTACCTGGCGCAGGGGCCACCCAGGAGACGCAGGTGCAGCCCAGGTGGCTCATGCGTGCCGGGGTTGCGCACTTTGACGCCGGGGTCTCATACCGGGTGCAGAGGTCACCCAGGTGTCTCAGGGGCTGCTGAAGTGGCACATGTGGACGCCGGGGTTTAGCGCAGGGGCCGCCCAGGTGGCAGGGGCTGCCGGGGTGTTTCGCGGTGACGCCGGAGTATGGTACCTAGCACAGGGGCCCCCCAGGGGGCTCAATGAATTTCGGGGTTGCACACGGGGACGCCGGGGTCTGGTACATGTTTCAGGGGCCACCCAGTCGCACAGGGCCTGCCAGGGTTGCGCGCGGGGACGCCGGAGTCAGGTACCTTGCGCTGGGGTAGGCCAGGTGGTGCTGGAACTGCCAGGGTTGAGCGCGAGGATGCCGGGGTCTGGTACTTGGTGCTGGGGCCACCCAGGAGGCACAGGGGCGCGGTGACGCCGGGGTCTGGCTCCTGGCGCAGGGGTCACACAGGTGGTGCAGTAACTCCCGGGGTTGCACGCGGTGACGCCGGGGTCTGATACCTGGCACAGGGGCCGCCCAGGAGGTGCAGGGGCCACCCATGTGACGCAGAAGCCGAACAGGTGGCACAGGGGCTGCTGCGTTTGCTCTCAATCATGGCGGGTTCTGGTACTTGGCACCGGGGGCACCCAGGTGGCAAGGGGCTGCCGGGGTTGCGTACGTGGACTCCGGGGTCTGTCACCTGGCTCAGGGGTCGCCCAGGGAGCGCACAGACTGCTGGGGTGGTGCGCGGTAACGCTGGCGTCTGGTACCTGGCGCAGGGGCTGCCCAGGTGATGCAAGTGCAGCCCAGGTGGCGCAGGGGTGCTGGGGTTGCGTACTTGGACCCCGGGTTCTCGTACCAGGTGCAGTAGCCGCCAAAGTGGCACAGGGGCTGCCGGGGTGGCGCGCGGGGACCCCGGGGTCTGGTACCTGGTGCAGGGGCCGTCCAGGTGATGCAGGGGCCGCCCAGGTATCGCATTTGCTACCGGGGTTGCATGCAGGGACGCTGGGGTCTGGTACCTGGCACAGGGGTCACCCAAGGAGCGCAGGGGCTGCCGGGGTTGCACGCAGTAACACCGGGGTCTTGTAACTAGCACAGATGCCACCCAGGGGACGCAGGGTTCTCCAAGGTGGTGCAGGGATAGCTGGGGTGGTACGCGGGGACACCGGGGTCTGACCCCTAGCAAGGGGCCGCACAGGTGGCACAGGGTCTGCTGGAGTGGCTTGCGGTGACGCCGGGGTCTGGTACCTAGCACAGAGGCGCCCCAGGTGGCTCAAGGACTTTCGGGTTTGCACGCGGGGACACTGGGGTGTGGTACATGGTGCAGGGGCCCCCCTGGTGGCGCTGGGATGGCCAGGGTTATGCGCGAGGTCGCCGGGGTCAGGTACCTGGCGCAGGGGTCCCCCACGTGGCGCAAGGACTTCTGGGGTTGCACGCGGGGACGCCGGGCTCTGGTACCTAGCGCAGGGGCCATCCAGGTGTTGCAGGTCCTGTGGGGTGTTTCACGGTGACTCCGTGGTCTGGTACCTAGCACAGGGGCCCCCCAGGTGGCTCAAGGACTTTCAGGGTTATACGCGGGGACGCCGGGGTCTGGTTTCTGGCGCAGGGGCCGCCGAGGTGTCGCATAGTCTGCCAGGGTTGCGTGCGGGATGCTGGGATCAGGTCCCTGGCGCAGGGGTCACGCAGGTGGCGCAGGAATGGCCATTGTTGTTTGCGAGGTCCCCGGGGTCTGGTACCTAGCTCTGGGGACCCCAGATGGCGCAAGGACTTCTGGGGGTGCGACCGAGGACGCTGGGGTTTGGTACCAGGAGCAGGGGCCGCCCAGGTGGCGCAGTGGCAGCCGGGGTGGCGGCGGGGACGGCTGGGTATGGTACCTGGCGAAGGGGCAGCCCAGTTGGCAGGGAATGCCGGGGTTACGCGCGGGACGCTGGGTTATGGTACCTGGCGCAGGCGTCGCCCAAGGAGCGCAGGAGCTGCCGAGGTTGTGTGTGGTACCACTGGGGTCTTGTATCTTGAGCAGGGACTGCCCAGGTGGCACAGAAACTGCCATTGTATTGCGGAAGGACGCCGGGGTCTGGTACATTATGCAGGGGCCACCGAGTTGGTGCAGTGACAGCCGGGGTGGCACGCGGGGACGGCGGAGTCTGGTACCTGGTGAAGGGTCAGCCCAGGTGGCAGGGGCAGCTGGAGTTGCGTGCGGGGACGCGGGGACTGGTACCTGGTGCAGGCATCACCCGAGGAGTGCAGGGGTGCCACGGCCTTGCCTCCTACGGAGTCTGCGTGAACCTACACGCATGACGTGGCAAAAGCTTCAAGGAAGTATGCCCGTAGAAAAAGGTGTCCTGGGTCTTGGAATTCTCACTCCTCTGGAATTATGTCTGTCTCCTGTTTTTGGTGAAATGCTTTCTCAGCACTAGATGGAAAGTTAAGGCTGTAATGCACAGGAT
>PVJS01063511.1:0-10471 GCA_004027185.1 Glis glis | reverse complement strand
TGTGTGTGTGTGTGTGTGTGTGTGTGTGTGTGTGTGTGTGTGTATGTGTGTGTCTGTGTGTGTGGTACTGGGGTTGAACCCAGGGGCATTCTGCCTCCAAACTACAACCCCAGCCCTATTTTTTATTCTTTATTTTGAAACCGGGTCTCACGAAGTTGCGGAGGGCCTCACTAAGTAGCTGAGGCTGGCCGCGAACCCAGATCCTCTGGTCTCAGCCTCCCAAGTACTAGGATTACAAGCGTGCGCCACCACACCTGGCTTCCCATAAGTTTTAAGAGGTTGTTCTATATTAGGGATACCAACCCTATGTGATATATTTTAAGTATTTTATCAGTTTGACAGCCATATTTTGACTTTGTTCATGATGGTTTTTGCCATGCAAATTAAAAAAATGTTATAGAGTAAAATTTATCAATCTTTGTAGAAAAAGAACAAAGTAAGCCAAAAATAAGTATAGGAAAGTCATAATAAAGACCTGAAATTAATGAGATATAAAGGAGAAAACCAATGAAACAAAAAATTAGGTCTTTGAAACAAACTGATGAAATTGATAAGCCTCTAGCTAGATTGACTATCTGCATGCTTATTTGTTTGTGTATGTGTGTGTGTTTTTTGTGGTACTGGAGACTGACTCAGAATTTTGTGCATGCTAGGCAAGCACTCTACCACTGAGTTACATCCCAGCCATAGCTAGACTGATTTCGAAGGATAAAAAGACACAAATTACCAATACCAAAAATTAAATTGAAGACATTACTAAAAGTTCTACAGAAATTGAAAAGGTAACTAAAAATTACTGTGATCAATTTCATGCCAACAAAATAAAAAATTAAGTGAAATGGCAATGCCCTTGAAAAAATGCAATTTACTATAATGGACAAAAATAAAATAGGAACTCTACATAGTCCTATATGTATTTAAGAAACTGTAATCTGAAACTTTCCCTCAAAGAAGATGCTAGGCCCTAATGGCTTCACTGACAAATCTATCAAATATTTACCATGAAATAATACCAAACCTACAAAACTCTCAGAAAGTAGAGAAATGAACACTTCTCCACTTGTTTTATGCTGCTACAAAAAACAGACAAAATTACAAAGAAAACAACAAATATCCATGACCATAAAGAAATCCTTGAAAAACATTAACAAATTAAATCCAGCTATAAATATACAACTAAATATATCACAGCTAAATGAAGTTTATGACAGGAATGAAAGGTAGATGTAGCATTTTAAAAGTCAATGGAATCCAGCCAGGTGCAGTGGTGCATACCTGTAATCCCAGTACTATGGAGGCTGAGATGGGAGGATCGCAGGTTTGAGGCCAGCCTTAGCAACTTAGCCAGACCCTATTTCAAAATAAAAAGGGTTGGGGTATAGCTTGGAGGTAGAATTCTCCTGGGTTCAATCCCCAGTACCCCCCTCAAAATAAATGGAATCCACTACATTAGCAGACTATGGGGGCACTATAGGATTGTTTCAACTGATGCTGAACAAAGCATTTGGCAATTTTATATCCATTCAGGACAAAAACTCTCCACCAACAAGGCACAGAAGAAAACTTCCTCAACTATCAAGGATGCCCATAAAACCCTTATAGCTACCATCACACTTAATGACAGAAGGCTGAATGTTTTCCCACTGAGGTCAAGAGCAAGACAAAGGTATTCGCTCTCACCATTTCTATTCAACATTGTATGGGAGGCTCAAGCCAATCTAACAAGGCAAGAAAAGGTTATCCAGATTAAAAAGGAAAAAGACTGAGACAGGAGGATCTCAGGTTTGCGACCAGCCTCAACAACTTAGGGAGGCCCCCTGCAATTTAGAGAAGCCCTATTTCAAAATTAAAAAATAAAAATAGGGCTGGGGCTGCAGCTCAAAGGTAGAATACCCGAGTTCAATCTCCAGTACAAGGAAAAAAAGGGGGGAAAGTAAAACTGTCTTTATCATAAACAAGATCATGTATGTAGACAACACTAAGGAATCTATACAAAATGCTACCAGAACCAATAGGTGAATGTATCAAAGATACAGGATAGAAGAACAATGTGCAAGAAACAACTGTATGTTTATATACAAGGAATGTAAAAAAAATATATATATATATATTTTTTGCAGTACTGGGGATTGAACTCAGGGGCATTCTACCTCTGAGATACACCCCCAGGCCTATTTTTTATTCTTTATTTTGAAACAGAGTCTCACTACGTTGGGGAGGGCCTCACTAAGTTGCTGAGGCTGGCCTCCAACTTGCGATCCTCCTGTCTCAGCCTCCCAAGTACTGGGATTACAGATGTGTGCCACCACACCTGGTCAAATTCATATATTATATACTCTTTTCCTTTGGAAAATCCTGTAGGTAAGTTTCAGCCAAAAATATCTAGTCTGGAAAAGAGCTAGCCATACAGTTTCTCTAGGCTTAATTAATAATCTATTCTAAAATCAACTGTCTACTTGTGAACAGGGAAGAATAGATAATAATGGTAACAATAATCAGGGCTGGGGATACAGCTCAGTGTATTGCTCATGTGAGCCCTGGGTTCTATCCCCAGTACCACAAGAAAAAAAAAAAAGCAGAACAATGAGAGCCAGGCGTGGTGGTACATGCCTGTAATCCCAGTACGTGGGAGGCTGAGACAAATAGTAGGTTGGAAGTCGGCTTTAGCAATTTAGCAATTTAGTTGCTAAGCAACTTAGTGAGACCCTGTTTCCCAGTAAACAAAATAAATGGGGCTGGGGGTGTAGCTTGGAGATAGAATTTCCCTGGGTCCAATCACCAGCACCAAAAAAAAAAAAAAGAATAACCAGAATTAGCCTGGTAGCCCACACTTATAATCCCAGTACTTGGGAGGCTGAGACAGGAGGATCACAGGCTTGCAGCCAGCCTCAGCTACTTAGTGAGGTCCTTTGCAACCCTGTTTCAAAAATTAAAAAATAAAATAAAATAGGGCTGGGGACGTAGCTCAGAGGTAGAACGCCTCTGGGTTCAATCCTAGCACCACAAACGTGCCAGACACAGTGACGGAATGACATGCATCATCTCCAAACCTCTCAACAACTGCACGGTGAAGATGAGGAAACTGGGATTCAGAGGCATTAAGCAATTTGCCTATTTAGGGATTAGATCGCAAAACTAAAATTTGAACACAAGGCTGCCTGTCTCTAAAACCTATAATCCACGCTACCTCCTATCTTCAAGAAGGAATAAAGTTACTAACCAGGCAATAAAAATAGAAGAGACTGACCATAAATACATCCTAATATAGAATTTTGAAATTTTAGAGCTTAAAGAAACTCAAAGAACACCTACCGCAAGCACCTCACTTACAAATGAGGCAATACTGTCTTTGTAGTCTCTAATCAGCCTTGGCTATTTCCACTACTCTCCACTTCCAATATATTAACAGGTTATCTGCAGTGTTTCCTGATAGCCTTGGCATAAAGCAAATGAGGACTCACAGAAAAGCTATTTTTCAGAAAGTCATAGATGTGCTAAATAAAATCCCCCAAATGCATCTTTTTATATTTAATAACAATGAAAAATAATTACTCTTGTTACTGGCTTGGTATGTAGAATTCTATCAAAAGGGACAGGTCATACAGGATTTGTAATACTAATTTATAGATACTTGGAACTCTTACCTTTGTGGTCACAATAAAGACGGTGTAAAGGAACATAAGATTATGCTTTGATATTGCCAGATGCTTGGTGTGCTGGAATGTGAAGATAACTGATCCTAGCAAGGTTACCTTGGAAGGGCTGAAAATAAAATACATTTTAAGTCCGTAAGTAATAAACATTATCTATCTATATCTTTCTCAAAAAGTACTCTATAAAACACTCATTTACCGGGCTATTTTTTTTTTGGTACCGGGGATTGAACCCAGGGGCATTCTACCTCCAGGCTATACCCCCAGCCCTATTTTTTGTTATTTATTTTGAAACAGGGTCTCACTAAGTTGTGGAGGGCCTATAATCTTGTAATCTCAGTACTTGGGAGGCGGAAACCGGAGGATCCGGGTTCACAGCCAGCCTCAGCTACTTAGTGAGGCCCTCTGCAACTTCGTGAGACCTGGTTTCAAAATGAACTATAAAAATAGGGCTGGGGGTGTAGCTCGGAGGTAGAAAGAAAGCCCCTGGGTTCAATCCCCAGTACCGCAAAAAAAAAAAAAAGAAAGAAAGAAATCAGGAAACAAAAGGAACTTCAGATAAAAGAAGAGAAGCTCCAGTGGAATGATGGAGGAGGTCTAGGGAAGAAGGGGTAGGAGACTTGATGGGGGAATCAATTCACATAATTCTGTGTATGTATATGGACTTATCAATGCCAATCTCAGCCTGTATGGGAGGGGGTGGGGAGCGTGGGATCCCGGGGGAAGCACACCCAGTGCCGTGTGCGTATGTTCCCATCACTCTGAACCTCATTATACTGCATAATCACAATGCCCAATAAAGTATCTATTTTTTTTAAAAATTCTTCAGTCCTATAAACAAGATCTCAGGGTAAGTGAGAAGAGGAAAATAAAGACCTGATTTATAGCATTTGGCCATTTCCATGGTGTAAATATTCCCATCATGGCCAATTTCAGGCTGCTGCATGGAATGGAGAAGAGATACACATTGCCTCTCATAAAACAGTAGGAGCCTACTCCAGCACATCACTTAACATCACATAACTACAGCAAAGCCTATTAGCTTTTGCTAATATCTTCATACATTTTAATACTGAAATTATAAAGTGTATAGTAAGATTCTAATTTACCAAATAAGAAGCATTACTTCAATGTTATATATTTGCCACATATTTAAAGTATACCTCAATAACAGATCATTGTCTAGCTTCTCTATGCTTACAAGAAGAGAAAGATAAATGATAAGCTCTTAGAATGCCACACTGCAATATGAAAAAAATGTGTGTGTGGTACTGGGGATTAAACCTGGGGGGTGGGTGCTACCTCTGAGCTACACCCGAACCCTATGTGTGTGTACATATATAATATGTATATAATATAATATATACAATATATAATATTATATATTATATTATATATCATATATATTATATGTGATATAATATATAAACTATATATAATATATAGTATATATATACATATACATACATATATATATATTTAATATATGTTTTAATATGCCCAGCTACAATATGACAAATTTAAAAATTCCTATAAGCCATTTTATTGAAAAAGTTCATTTATTTATTATAATAAATAGGGTTGGGCAAGAGGGGTTTGAACTTTAATATAATTCAGTAACATTCATGTTTTAGAACAGTGATCTCTAAATTGTTATTGTAGCCAGGCGTAGTGGCGCACGCTTGTAATCCCAGTACTTGGGAGGCTGAGACAGGAGGATCGCAGGTTCGCAGCCAGCCTCAGCTACTTAGTGAGGCCCTCCACAACTTAGTGAGACCCTATTTCAAAATAAAGAATAAAAAATAGGGCTGGGGTATAGCTCAGAGGTACAATGCCCCTGGGTTCAATACCCAGTTCCTCGAAAATAAATAAATAAATAAATAAATAAATAAATAAATAAATAAATAAAATGTTATTGTACATCCCTGCTAGTTTTTAAAATGTTTTAAGATACTCCCTAATATATGTTATCAATTTGTATTTACATATATAATTATAAAATTGAAATTTTAAAAGGAGAGATAAAAATGGCATTAGATTTCTCTTTGATGTTGTTTTGCTACTTTCTTTATACTAGTCTGAATTTTGCACTGAAGTGGCTCATTATAGGTATGGTCTTGGCATACACACCTTCCATTTTAAATTGTGTTCTCTTAAAGGTTGAATCTGAAGAATAAAGATTTATAGATAATAAATTAGAGCATGGAACTGAAGAAGGGCTAGGATTTAGGAGAAATTAAGTGTTAAACCAGAGTATGAGATGTTAGGAATATTGGGCTGCATTAGAAATTACTAGTACTTATATTCATTTCCTGTGAAACTAGAAGACAAGTTATCTGCTTCCAAATGGTAGAATAGGCATTAGACAACAGTTATAATAGACATTCCCATTCCAAAAAGGAGACAATGAAAGAAGATCACTGGTACCAAGTAATTTCAAAATCTACCAGGGCAAATCCCATTAGGTTTCAAGGTCTGGGACTAATCTCTGGGGCTCTGGGCTCCATCTTGAGTCTGCAGCTCCAGTCGCTACACTTCTGTCTCTGGCTTCTGCATCTCTGACTCCAGGCTGTGGCGCTAGCCTCAGTCCTCTAGGACCATAGCTCCCACCATGAAATTATTATACCTTTTCCTTGAAGGGTAGCACACACTCACAGCTGGGCAGTTTTATGAGCCTGTTTTTTGCCTATGTTATCTGGGGAATCTGACAGCCCTCTTTCATTTCATCCTGTCTCCATTCTTTCAGTTCAAGTTAGCAGTATTTCTGCTGATTTAACATTTTCGAAACAAACCCTTCTGGGTCTTCTGGGATCCCTGCCATTAGATAAGATAGTACTTTCCAGATCTTTCTTGGATAATCTCATCTCTATTCCTAACTTTGCTATGATGTTTGAATGAATCTATGAGTCTCATGCCTAATCCCTTCAACATCAGCAAGACTTTGTTGAGCTATCCATTGACCTTCGCTCTAGAACAAACTTTCCTAAGCATGAATCTAATTTTATTATCTTTTGTAATGTGCATAGGCTGAAAGTATCCCAAATCCTCAAGCCTATGATCACAGTACTTGGGAGGCTGACAGGAGGATCACAGGTTCAAGGCCAGCCTCAGCAACTTAGCGAGACCCTATTTCAAAATAAAAATAAAATAGGGCTGAGGGTGTAGCACAGAGGTAGAGAGCCCCTGGGTTCAATCCCCAGTACCACAAAGAGGGAGGCAGGGAGGGAGAGAGAGAGGAAGGGAAGGTGGAGTGAGTGGAGTGAGGAAAATCGAGAGTAATAAGGGATGAAATCAAATTAAACTGGGTGTGGGAGAAAAGCAAAGCTTGGAAGGCCATATAGGCCATTGGGGGAGTCCTTGCAAGATTTTGAACAGAGGAAAAACAAAACTTGTTTTTGGTTATAAAAGTCCCAAGAAATCTTTATGGAAGGTGTTTCAAGACATATAGTCAAAATGAGAAAAATTTCCCCTAAATAATATTTATAGCTTGACATCAAAGCCTCTTTGTTCTATTTCTAAACTACCTCTTATAAGTTTTAAAGGGTATTTTCCAAGTTAAATATCCTGGAATAAACTGGTTCGCTCAAATGTGCTTTGTCATTCATACTGCTTGTGGACCTTCATTTTTAATCAGAAAAGGAGCTTATTTTTATATGAAGTCTTTCTTCACCATGCTAATAATGATCAGTATTCCTAAGTCTTTTCCTTCTTGAGCTGTGGGAACAGTAACTATATTGCTCTATTTCATTTTCAGGTGCATCAGAGAAGTATCTGTGACTTATATCAGATCGTATCAGTGTCTTTAGAAAACACCTAATGAATAGATTCTCTTAGACAGACACAAACTATAGTTTACATCATCTGAGTATTCTCCTCTTTTTCTTATTTTTATACAAAATTAAACTCAACTGACATTTTTTTAAACAACTCACAAGGTTTTACGATACTGTACTGATTTTTTCCCATAAATTTGGCATTTTACTGCCAGAACTATGTATAATCTGAAATGTGGGTGATACTGTAGTCATTAATGAAAATGCCAAGGGCTGTAACTGATTCATTTCCATCCAGAGAAGTCTGCTCCTAAGTAGTTCTCTCTTCATATATACTCTTGCCACAATTCTGTGATAATCCAGAGGTTTTTATTTTGTTTTTTAAGGGGGGAAACCCACAGAAAAGAGAATCAATATTTATTTTACAACTTAATTTGAAAGAAACTCTTAGAATAAAATTTTCTGGTTCTCTTTCCGTTGTTATTACCATTCATTTTTTAAGCTACATTTTACCCACATTTAGAGTTCCCAAAATGTTCTTAAAACAAAATTTGTGGTACATGCCTGTAATCCCAGTACTTGGGAGGCTGAGACAGGAGGATCATAGGTTCGAGGCCAGCCTCAATAACTTAGCAAGACCTTTAGCAACTCAGTGAGACCGTTTCAAACTTTAAAAATAAGAATAATAAACTAGAGCTGCTCCTAGAGGTAGAATGCCCCTAGGTTCAATCCCCAGCATCAAAAAAAAAAAAAAAAAGAAAAAGAAATTGAGTACGCTCTAAAGGTAAAAATACAGACCTCAGTATAATATACACCAACTTACTAGGACATCTTCATCCATTCGTCACCTTCTGGTTTCCAATCTCCTTTTACCAACTGCTCAAAATTTGTGATGATAGTACCACCTGCACCTAAAAATAAGAAAATAAAATTAGAATATTTAGCCAATTTTCTTAAGAAAATATTTAAGGGCAGCCATAATTACACCACCAGACTTAAAATCCAAGAGGACTCCCAAAATTGAATTTTTGAAAGGAAAAAGTTCCTTATATATTTAGGGTACTGAGACAACTGCAATTCTCCCCTTTCGCCATTATGGCTATCATCTATTTTACTGTAATTGAGATTAAAATCGGGGCCTCGGCCGGGCATAGTGGCGCACACCTGTAATTCCAGTACTCGGGAGGCTGAGACAGAAGGATCACAGGTTCGAGGCCAGTCTCAGGAACTAGCGAGACCCTGTTTCAAAATAAAAATTTTAAAAAGGGCTGGGGGTATAGCTTGGGGGTAGAATGCCCCTGGGCTCAATCCCCAGAACCAAAAAAAAATATCAATATTGGAGTTGGGTGTGCTGGCGCATGTCTGTAATCCCAGTACTTGGGAGGTCGAGGCAGGAGTATTGCAGGTTTGAGGCCAGCATCAGCAATTTAGCAAGACCCTCAGCAACTTATGGAGACTCTGTTTCAAAATAAGAAAATAATTTCCAAATAAAAATAAAAATAGGGCTGGGGGTATAGCTCAGAGGTAGAATGCCTCTGGGCTCAATCCCCAGTACCACAAAAAAAAAAAATGCTGGGGTGTAGCTCACAGGTAAAATGCCCTTGGGTTCAATCCCTAATACCAAAAAATATATAAAAAACAAACAAATGAACAAATAAATAAATAAATAACTCCTCTGTTTTATCATTTCTTTTCCTACAGGATTAGTTTAAGGTATAGTATACTATAACAAGAGGTTAGAGAAATTTGTTCAATGCTTACATGTGAAAGAATAAAAGCAATTGATAAAATATGAACCTGAATCCATAATCAATCATAGTTACTATTTCTAGTAATTCAGATTAGAGAGAAAAAAACAAAAAGAGCAGTGTTTGTTATTTATATGAACCACATAATTTCTTACATAAACTTGCTTTACTTAGGGTGAAAAAACTATGAATCACTCTGGTTCAGAAACCAATCATAACAGTTTCATATCATAAGGAAGGCAGGCCGAAAGTAATGGATGACAACTAGTACTAGTTTTTAATTAACTTTGATAGCCAACAAAAACAAGTTCCACCTTCCAAATAGACTCTTGTTAAAATATGTGATCTCCATTAGTGTAACTAGAGAATTACTCAGTAGTTATGTTACATCATAACAGAATATTTATGAACACATATTGCTAATATTACCTCGGGCCCATCCAATAGCTATCATGACTAGCCAGCCATTTCTGTAATAGCTATTAGCATGTGTGACTCCACCTACTATTTTCCAAGTTCTGGTCACTTCCTTCATTCCCGCAGCCAGGAGTTGAACAGGTAAGAATGAGTAGCCCTGGGAAACTAGGTCATATGGGCAAAAAAATATAATATACCTGAAATTAAAATTTAAATATTTTAATATGAATAGAATCAGAAGAACAGAAACAAAAGCTAACTATCAGTACTACATAAAACAACAAATGAAATCATCCATATACACTTGGAATGGGAATTCAAGAAAAGCAGGTTGAGTAGGAAGGTAAATTTTTTAAATCACTTAAAACATATATAATGTGTCAAAATATCATTAATTGGAGGGGAATGTAACTTTGGACTTCTGGATATAGATGTATTAAGTATCTACTGAATACCTAATTTGTACCTCTACTGTGCCAAAAGCTAAGTGTTGAATCTACTAACAAAAAAAGTAAATGTATAATCACTTCTAGGGGTAAAGACTTCTAAGTTATACAGTGTCTGTGCTCCGGCAAAATGAATTAGAGAAAAGGACCTTTGGTAACTGAGAAAGGGCTGCATTTCAACCACCAGTAACATCTTTTCCTGTGCCCCTTTGTGCAGAGCACAAGCTGAATTTATACAAAGATAGGTGATAGCTCACAGGGAGCAAATTTGTGTTACAGAAAAATATATTTTTATACAATTGAAAGAATATGGGGCTAGTTCTTTAATTAAACTGAATAAACTTAGTTTTAACCAACTGAGTTATTAATTTAAGAATAATTCACCTCTTCTCGGGTAAATTATATATATTTTTTTTTTTTTTTTTTTTTTTTTT